>VTPC01004960.1:0-59239 GCA_011009095.1 Ignelater luminosus
TCAACACAAACTTATTCAAAACTGATAAGAAAATTTGTCAACTAATCGTTTACCTGGGTTATTTGCATTTACCCTAAAGATGCATTCGCCGTAAGAATAACCGTTAGGTGTAGATAGGTAGCTTCCTAGAACAACTTTACTCTTGTAATTTTTTGTGGCCAAAACTTTCAATGCTGCATTCGATAATTTCATTTTTAAAATTTAATACGCAGACGTAGAAAGCATTTATCAATACAATTAAACAATTAAAAATTATCAGTTCTATACATTATAACATAAAAAAATTTATTTCACTTCTTAGGAAAAATCAAATATTGTGGAACGTAACATATAAACTTATTAATCATTAATGTACGCAGTATTATAAATAATAAATATTAGGTTAGAAAGTCTAAGAGAGATGCCATTTCATGTTATTTATTAAATTATTACTTTAACAGAAGTACTGCCCTGGAATATAAGAGACCCAAAAATAGAGAGGGATATAGAAATTTGTATTTAGCACCTACCCACCTTACTAATTAGTTATCGCCCCTACCTACTACAACCCCTTACCGATACCCCTCGACAATTGCAAAGTGTCCCTCGTTGTCCATTCTTAAACACGCATTGGTCTGGCTATTTTAAGTTGAAAATGAAAGAAGAAGAAAAAGAACATCACTACAATTAGTAAAAAGGTTCAACGCAACAGGAACTGCCCCTCTCTTGCCACTATGTACACTTTAGCTCTTCGTATAATGAAAGAAGTAACTTTTCGAATGGATACAGTGGCCTTCATAATTCCTGGAACAAGTTCATCCTTGACTGTTTTGCATATACTATCCTCTTCATATGTCCCCAGAAGTAGTAGTCAATGGCACTGACTAGGTGATTGCGATGGACAAAGAATTGTGTCTCTTCGTGGCCGTAAATTCGTAACCATTGATTTTTGGGCATATGTTTGACATTGTCTACTTAAAATAATCTGACCAATACGTATTTACGCTATGGCCATCTGGCAACGGGACACCCTGTATACGTATTCTTTCGGTCTAGGACGTTTCGCCGCGAGCCTTTAACCGCAGACACATTTGCCGCAGACACTTTTCGCCGCGGTAACCATTCACAAGTGTAGCATACTGATAATTCGATTTGAAGATTTTTAGTTGAGAGCAGCGAATTTACCACATGTTCATATCTACTAAAAACCTAACCTAACCTAACCTAACCTATCTGTTCTTGTTCTATAAGCTATGAAATGTCGAGAACACATAAAATTAACAATTTGTCAAAATGAACTTATTGCAATACTGCCAAACACAAAACAGTTAACTATATGTGCGCCATCCATTTCATATTTTAGTTTGTTAATTACGGATTATGATTTGTAAAATAAACTACTGTCAGCTTACTTTTATAAATTTCACATTAGTTATTACTATTACGTGACAAATTAGCAAAAACAAAGCATAATTTCATATTAGTTCAGATAAATATCTCGAAGTAAATATGTTGAAACTTATTATTTGCGGCGAACTGCCCCTACGCTGAAAATATATGCGGTGAAACGGGGTCTGCGGCAAACGTCTCCACGGCGAATGACTCGCGGCGAAACGTCCCGGTCCGGTATTCTTTAGCTGGTTGGGTGGTTTAGTATTTCATACTTTTACTTTGTAATAGAATTACCTTCAAAAGTAATTTACTGCATCTGCCTAATTTCTAGCTATTTTAACAAAAGAAAGTCGCTATCTAAAATATGGTAATGATTGATTCCAAACTCAAAATTATGAAAAAACTTTGTAAAGAATAACCCTAGTACCCTTTCTTCGTCTTACTTCTCTGAAAAGATGAAAGTATCTTCGTGCTGTAAGTGTTTTTCCGGTTTTCTTCCTGCTGTTTCAGGAAATATATTCTCTGAATCATTGATATTGGATAAATAGAAGTTTTACAATTCGTTGTCCGTAATCGTGCTTGTATTTCATAAACCATTTGATCCGATTTCTTTAGGCAAATGACAATTTAAGAATCTTTCGTTCTCACAAATTTTAGTTTGCATTGACAATTATATTTTGCTTGTCTTTAAAACAGTCAAGTTCCAAAAAGAATTCGATAGATTTCTGCATATCTCTACGGTTTCAATTCACTTCACGCTTCGACAAACTGATCCTTACAAATTAATTTAATACTGGAGCATTTTTTGTTGTTTCGTGCCTATTAGTACTAATTTCAACTTTTTGCAAAGTTAGTATGTCTTGTAAATCAAGATGTCAAGATAGGTAGAATTAAGTGGGCAGTATTTCCTTCTTTTTCTTTCACTTCAATTGTATACTTTTTTAATATTTTGTTTGTTTGCGATTTCTTGAGCACAGTGAAAGTACATTAAAGTTTTAGAGACTTTTAACAATATTCTGATGGTTACCATGTATAGATACATGAATGGGACTTAGTACTGAACTCTTAACTATAGATGCCATTTCCACGTAGGCTAACCATTAAATTCTTATGTCCAATAGCAGTTTCTGTTTACATTTCTTACAAGGTCTGGGTGGAGGCAATATAAGGAGAAACATGTTTGGGAAAATTAATGAATAAAAATAAGTTAATTCAAATGAAACATATAGTTAACTCCTGATTACAGGTATACATTTCAGTGTTTATTTCGTTTATAGGTTCTGAGATTTTCACGCGGAAAAAATCTGAAAAAGGATGCCATCCTCTGGGAGAGATGTAAAGCAGTGGATCCCGTGTGATTACGATGAGTTGCACGTTAAACATACTTATCGGGGTTGGAAAACCTCGGATTCGGCTAAATTCTAGTTGGCAGCGAAATGACCATAGTAGTTGAAGCCACGAGGCCCAATCCAACTCAACCGTGAGCTGAGGCCTCAGCCACATAATAACAATAACAATACTACGCTCCATACTCTCCCCTATAGTGTCATAGTAACCAATTTTCCAATCCTTGGTTAATTTAACTAAAGTTAAAATAATCATTTCAGACACGGTAATTTCTGCGTATTATATTATGGATAAAACTATGAAAAAAAAATTCCAAAAAAACGTCCACAGACGCTTAAGGAAGCTGAACTTCCCCATTGTGTTACACCCGCTTTTATTCTGTTAAACTGTAGCTGCTGCTACAACACTTCAGCCTGTGCAAAGATGAGACTTTAGTGAAGTGAAAACTCCGCCTCCAGCAAAAGACTGAAATACATTTTATATACGGTCCAGCTAACGATAATTGTTTGAAAGCTAGACGGATCCAAATAAGTATCAGCTGAATAGAAGAATGCCCCAAATTCTTCTTCAACGTTTGCTAGAAAGCAGAATCATTCTCTCTGAACCTACAAGAGAAGAGACGTTTGTACTTTAGATTCTGAAGAGAATGCTTTTGCAAAGATAGAAGAAAATTCTAACACCAGCACAAGAAAATTAACATCAGAGCTTGGAGTTAGTAATCGCATTGTATGGTTTGTATTAAGAAATTAACTATTGTACACTTACCACACAATGCGTGCAAACTCTCTTCCAATCAGATTCTGCATCCCTCTTGAACTTCTGCCAATGGCGATTATATATTTAGCTTCCTTTTTTGTTTACTGCAAAGGTATATTTTAGAAGAAAAGCGATAACGAACTATTACAATAATCATCAATGGACAGAAGAGAATCTTCATGTAATCACATCATCTCGGCATCAGTACCAGTTTTCAGTATGTTTGGACTGGCCTAATTGATAATTAATTAATGAGACCATTTTTCCCTCTACAAACATTTGATGGTGCAAATTCTACTGCTTTGCTTCAGAATGTATTTTTCCAGAAAACGTTACCCTTATTGCGCAAGGCAATATATGGTTTATGCATGATGGTGTTCCGTCACTTATTACCCGAGCAGCTCGCAATGTTCTGAATACGACCGCTACTGTTAATTTTTAAAATTGATTTTGTTATTCATCACATATTTTATTCATAAATTTAAATCGCCAATCCTCGAGAAACTATTCTTTTTCCTGCACACTCCCCAGACCTGAATAGCTTAGATTCCTCTTTGCACGGCCATCTTAAAACTCTTGTTTGTGATACTCCAATTATAGATGCTTGTGATACTACTGAACATACCACAGGAGTTTCTGAAAGAATACAGCAATCCATGGTCAGACATACTGAAGTCTGTAACAACTGTTAAGTTAATAATAATCTTTGTTTATAATTAGGCGTTTTCCCCATAAATTACAATAAGCTTTTTAGTGACACAATGAACGACTATAAAGTTTCTTCATATTCTCATCCATATATTTAATACACTCCTAAATACTTGACATACTTAGACACCTAGTATCACAGTCTGCATATTTAGAATAATATTTTGTTACAATTCAGTTTTATCTATATTTAGTTCAATCAGCTGATCTTTGATGTTCATTTCTTCTTTGCAACGTAGAAAAGTGTAACAAGAATAATTGCTGCTGCATTATAACTTGTTTTGAAAATAATCTTTTTCTTAGCCAATGAACATCTGAACATATCGAGTTTATGGTGCTATCTATTTACTTTTCATTTTGTTAACTACGCCTATTTTACTACTGTCTTAAGATATAATGCTGCAATTTAACCATAAATTTACAAATATATTTCGTACTACGTGAACATATGGAAATAATAACAGACAAAACAGCAACTGTAGTAACGTCACGTGTGCCGGGAGCCAGTCAGGACAGAATTTGTTAAGGCGCTTTGGTGTGAAGTATTAACAAGTTAATCAGGTAAAAAGAAAATTATATTTAATTACCCATATATGTAATAATTATTAATTAACGTAATTCTAGTAAGCGGTGATTACTATAATATCACGTAATTCAAGTTCTTTGTTGCTACGGTACAGCGTCTAGTCATCGTGGCGCCTATAGCAAATTGTTTCATTTGCACGTTCTTACACCGGCCTGAATCCAGCCGACCGACTATTGCTACTTTGTAGACCATGTGGCAACGAGTGATGCAATTGTTCATCCCTGACTAACTCATAGACTAATGGAGCTGTATTGCTGAAGACATCGTATAGGTACAATAAAGATTTGCTGTTCTGTGATTAATATAAATTATAAAAGAATATAAATAGTAACAAAAATATAATAGGTATCAAAATTATAACAAATTACGAAAAATATTGAGGAGCGACGCTGAGTAGAGCTGCTCTTCCACTTAACCTCGGAAATAAAAATAGAGTCTTCCACTTAACCTCGGAAATAAAAATAGAGTCGAAGTCCAACAAAGGCAGCAAAATTAAGTTTCTTTCTTGTTTTTTTTCCTTTTAATTAAAAGTAGAACATTTCAAATATTAAGATAGAACAAAAAGTTTAATGCTGGGAATGCATTAAATCAAAACGCTTTTTCGGAAACCTACTTACTTGTAGGTACTCGAGATTATCAGGTAAATCATTGTAATACGTTTCAATGCGGAATGAGAAAAATTGCTGTCCTAATTTGCTGTTAATTAATGACGTTCCATTTTTGCTGTTGTTGATTGTACAACTAGGGTAATACCCTTTGATTCTTCAGAAATTTCTTGTGTAAACGGCAAAACCTTTATGTTCCGTTCTTTCAAATGAGCATCTGTCTTTTCAAACTATTGCATATTAGTATTTAGAACAAACAAGAGTCTATGAGAATATTTGGGTTCTATTGACAAACCCTTACCTTCAGCTCCTTAACGTTCTTCAGTTTTTGAGGAAACTCTGTTTCAAATATTTTCTTGAAGAATTCCTAAGACAGTCAACGAGGTTACGAAATGAAAACTTAATTTTTGTTTGAACGTATCGTGTTGCGTTTTCTGTGATTATCTTAGGCGTCGATTGTTTAAGCATCATATTGGGGAACGGCAATTACTGTATTCTTTGCCTAAAGACTGAATTAATTCAATTATGTTTAAAATCAAACCCAGAAACTAGCGAGACGAGGATCGGTTAAGAATTGTAAATACCGGCCAAAATCGTGTAGTCCCACCTAAGATACAACCTTGCCGCACCTATAAACATTGTAACACATATCTATCTGTAGTCGTGATTTTTCTACTAGAATAGATCTAGTACTAGGTAGTATGTATAGTAAATATCAGTACCTAGTTAGCTGCTCATTTTTGCTCAAGTTTTACAAAAATTCAATTATACGAGGGGGGTCAATAAGTCCTTAGAAAATCCAAGAGATGGCGCTCGCAGCATCGAAAATGCTTTGTTTTTAGTAAGCGTCATTACTCACTAGATATCTGTCAAAGTTTCAGCCATATTCATCGGGTGGTTTCGTTTTTATCGTCAATTGAATTGAATAACCTTTGTTTATTTACAAAAATGAAAAAAGTGAGTTTCGAGCGGTGATTAAGCACTTCTATTTAAAAGGCTTAACACCAAAAGAAATCAAAGCCGAGTTAGATGCAGTTCATGGCACATCTGCCCCTGTGTTTGCAACTGTTTACAATTGGATAAATGAATTTAAACGTGGCCGTACTTCAACAAAAGATGAACATCGTTCAGGACGCCCCGAAGAAGTGAGTACTTCCAAAATGATCGACAAAATCCACGATATGGTGTTAAGTGATCGAAGAACAAAATTGCGCGAAATAGTTGAGGCCACAGGGGTATCAAAAGGTACCGTCATTTCAATTTTGCATGATAAATTGGGTATGACAAAAATATCTGCAAGATGGGTGCCGCGTTTGCTCTCAGCTGAGAACAAACACAATCGTGTGGTCGCTTCTAAGGCACTCTTGGCGCGCATGCGTCGTAATCCGGACGAGTTTCTGCGTCGATTCGTAACTGTAGACGAAACATGGATACACCACTACACTCCCGAGATGAAGAAACAGTCAAAACAGTGGATTGTTAAAGGCGAACCGGCTCCGAAGAAGGCAAAAACGGTGAAGTCAGCTGGTAAGGTTATGGCCACGGTTCTTTGGGATGCACACGGTATCATTTACATTGATTACTTAGAAAAAGGACAAAGAATCACTATTATGCGTCGTTGTTGGACCGTTTGAGTGAGAAAATAAAAGAAAAAACGTCCTTATTTGAACAAAAAAAAAATCGTCTTTCACCAAGACAATGCCCGAGTGTACACGTGCGCAGTTTCGATGGCCAAGATTGAGGAATTAAAATTCGAATTAGTAGACCATCCACCTTATTCTCCGGATTTGGCCCCCAGTGACTTCTTTTTATTTCCAAACTTAATGGCTCGGTGGACAGCGGTTCACGTCAAACGAGGAGGTCATCACCCATACAAATGCCTATTTTGAAGAACTTCAAAAATCGTATTTTTCTGAAGGCTTAAAAAAATCGGAGGGACGTCTAACAAAGTGTATAGAGCTAAAAGGAGATTGTTGAAAAATAAAAAAAATATCCAAAAAATTGTTTTTCTATCTTTTTCTAAGAACTTATTGACCCCCCCTCGTAGTTGCAGCCGTAAATGATCATGAAGCTTCTCTTTTGTTCATAATGTTTGAATCACGAAAGTAAAAATCTAATATGATTAAAAAATTTTGAACATTATGCCTTGTGATATTGATATTTTAGTACCATTATTTAAAGTTTTGGAATAGCGGAGAATTTTATGGAGAATTTTGTCCCGAAATCAATAATAACAGTTTTTCCTCTTGTAACTTCTATCTGGTAAAAGGACGTAATTTTACTCGAAAACGATCTATACTAAGATAATGCAGATAGTTTTTTGGGCTAAATTGTATGCAGAGTACAAAACCAACAAAGTTACTTCTTCGACATCGTAAACATACAATCCTAAATCTCGCTGCTATAAGGATAACGGAGTACACAGATTTTAGACAAGTGGTTTAAGTAATTTTAATAGAGTACGCTATTTTATGACATGTTGGAAAAATAGAAACAGTTGTATGATCTGATAGACCATCGCATACAGTTCCAAAATGGTACAAACATTTTTCCAAAAGCATCTAACTAAAATTTAATTACGATATTTTACTGGTTAAAGGGTACCTTAAACATCTTTGAGAGTTGGTTTGCATAACGTTAAATAAGGCATGATTTAAAAATAGAAGCAGCTAAGAAATTTGAAAGACGTCTTTATTTATATCTAAATAAATGAATTTACATGTAATTCAGCGTAGCTTCTGCCGATCCGGTAGACACTTCCTTCTAAATAAAATCTAGACTCAAAATAAAAATGAGGACTTTATTAAATGAACTTGTTTCAAACTAATTATGCATCTACTCACTATTTTCTAGAATTAACACATGAATATATGAAAACATTTATTGTTTTAAGTAATGCAAATCCAAAATTTAACAGTTGTCAAAAACAGTTGAATTGCATGAGCTAATCAAATATCCTGCTTTTGTTTTTCATAGCAGCGTCGTATCAAACTAAAGTTTTGATCATGCTTTATACGGAAACGTTATCGCATAGCAAACAATCATCTGATTGATTGTTACCATACAGATAACGTTACTGTATTGTAAAAAACTGTTTGCAAAAACTCTCCATTATGTTAATCAAAACACGAACAATAATGCAATAAAAAAAGCTTGTCATAACCGCCACCCTACTGTCAAAACAATATTTTCTTCACATTCACGTTAGACGTTACTGTTCCGTTTACAGCCTTCTATGGGAGAATCAATTAAAATGCTACTAGTTGTAATAATCGTCAGCGATAACTACGATTATCAAGAGATGTGAAACTACAGCTAGCATAAAACTAATAAAGAGATATTGCGTTTGATTTGGCTGCAATACTGTGCGGGTGCATCCACGCACTCTATTACTCTGTTCCTGCATGCTTGGCATTAATGGCTTACATATTTCTTTCCCGATAGGTTTCTTAAAATAAGTACGAATTAACTTGGCAGGCAGTTTACCTACATGTTGCAAAACTTGGGTTACTGGACATTAGAATGTCTCAGACTTAAATGTAGCAAATTTCACTTTTAAAGACGTACGTACCTTTTTACGTAATAAGAAATTAAGGTTCATTACATATTATGTAATAATTACTTTGGGTACAGCCTGTATAAAGCACTAGCTGTAACAATGTAGAATAGTTTCGGCATTAATTAATGCTTATTATCGCAAACATAATAAATGCTATAATAGCAGAAAAGAAACTACAAGGTTTCTAGATCCCTTCCTGTAAAACATATTAATTTATCTATTTCCATTAACAATGGAAATAGGAAATGAATAATAAAATAAAAAAGCCGCCTATGGTCCTTGAACGTTTTATTTTTTATATACTAAATAGGTTATTGTAATTAAATGTTTTCATTGTTTTCTTTCTGAATGTTCTGTGTAACCTTAACACTACATTAATTTTGGCATAGAAGGCGTAGTGTCATTGTTTTAAATTTCTTTTTTGTTTTGCACTGTGCATGCAACACAATTTTCAGCTTTAACAATGATAGTTATTAAAGATATAATAAGAACTGAAATAAACTATAATTGTGCATTCTTACATACCTACCAAAAGAACTTGGAAGCTTCTCAGTAGAAGACAAAAAACACTGATTCAAGAAAAATATACTAAACAAATGACATAATTATTTAATTAATCATAAATAATTAATACATTCTCATTTTAAATTACATGTTACAACTTACATCTATTAATATTCATTCATATATACAAATACATAACAATAGTGATGAGCAAAAATTTGTTATATCTGTTTTATTTAATAATATTTATACAAAGGAAAGATTTACCTACATTAATTTTAAATAATAATTATTTTAAAAAAATATTATAAATGCATTTTATGCTTACCATCTAAAACTATTTGTAAAGAAAAGAGCTAAATGAGAAATCCGTCCAGTCTTAACTAGTATTAGATTTTTTAGTACCCCATTCCTGTTTCAATTTTTATTTTTTGGTTTTAAAAAATTGGACACGATATATTCTGGGATATCAATTTTTAAAATATAATTAACGGTAACGCACACCCCAACAATCTGTAGAAATCCATAAAACGGCAGTGACATTATAGGAAAACGTTTTTGGTAATGCTTTAAATATATAGGGGCGCTTCAAAAAGTGTTTTTGCGCAGCGACTTAAAAATTAATTTTGATATTAGAATTTGTTTCATTTTCTCTTGTTCTCGTCGAGTCTTGTTTATTAACTTTTCGTTGTTAAAGAAATATAACAATAATAAGATTCTTTTAGAAAATTAATTTAATTCAGTCCTTTCCTATTATATTTATTTAATAATAGGTTCAACATCAGTATACGGTATAAGGGATAAAATCACAATTACACATCAATTTAGTTTAAAAAGGAAACACCACGACTAAAAAACATTAATAATAACATTATTTAATCACACCTTTTTAAAGAATTATGTGTTGTAACTAACATAAACAAATATTTGTTTTAGTAAAATAATGATTGTGGAAAAATGTATATTAACTTTTCAAGTTTTAAGAAACCCAGTTTTACATTGTACTATAATTTTTAATACTGTCTTAAATCCTCAGGTGATATAATAGAAGACACAATTACATAATGTACAGGGAGTTATGTAACAAGAGGGAAAAATAACAAAACTAACTTGCTTCTTTAGACATCAGCATGAATGTTAGAAGCTGATTAGAATAAAATTTGAAATAACGAGAACGAGAACGAGAATGGCAGTTATATGCAAGATCACCTTCTTTATTGTTCCAGGAAGTTCATTCTTTCAATTAATCCACCATCTGAAACAAAAAATAAACAGTTAATTTCTATTTCTAAGAATCATCAACAGTAATACACAAAATGAGTGTCTCGCTAGAAACCAATACGGCTTACCCAATAATAAATCTATATAGAGAGCATGTACTGCTTTTAGCATAAGTAATGGCGCAGGGTTAATTAGATACATAAAACTTAACATTCATAATGCAGAGTACACTTCTTAGGCATTCGCTTAATTAATACTAAATTAAACTTTGTATATTTAATTGTTTCATTTTGAAAATGCACCGCTACATTGTTTATGCAAGAAGTTGTACATTTATACTAGATTTGGATCTATAATGTACATAAAAAGGGTTTGAGAAGCTTGATCATATTTATTCAATGCCTAAATTTGAACATTGCGGAAAATACCAAGAATAATGTTGTTAGAAAAATAATACAGAACAAAAAACTCAATAAAAGGAAATCTTGATTTAGTACACCAGCATATTAAAGAATGCAGAGTAATAACATGAGTATGACGCATCATCCGATTTAAATAGTGTTTGGTGTAACTAGGTTTCACTATCCTACGCGCGTTACGCTTTTGTATAATTTGGAATGTTATCCCAGGTTTTTTTATCAAACGATGATAACAGTTTCTCATAAAACAATGTAGGTATTCTCGCATGAAATGATCTTTATACAATGTAATGAGAAGATAAGCTGCCGTTTCACATAAATGTTTCGTCAAAATCTTAAAATAACTCTTGGTAAGGAATGAATCTATTCATGAAGATGACGTAGGCTTTAATAAATATAAATCATGATCACAAGTTAGTTTTGGATCTAGTCCTTTTAAGTATTTTCTTCTAGTTACGAATAGGATGTACATATTATTTATTTGTTCATTCCTCGTTAATTGGATTTAGAATTTTACAATATTTCGCCTATTCGGAAATGCATCCTTGAACATAAGCAATCTGATAGTCACAACCACAGTAATCACGGAAGAACTGGTGATGACTATTATCTGAGATGCAAGAGTTGTTTTAGTTGTAGTAATCACAATTCTTTGAATTTCGGACAGAAAATCACAAGTTTGCGTTGGTCAAATTGTCTGGAATCTATCTAGTGATTTCAGTAGATTATTTGTCAACACATGTCTGATCTTTCCTGTTACTGTTCTAGACAAAACATTTAGTTCAGTATCTTCTTTACAATTGCGGTGTGCATTTGTGCAATTAGTTCGTAAAAACTTCATTAATTTAATTTATATTTTACGAATTTTTATTAAATTAAATTCCAATGGCATCAAGAGGCTGCGGCAATGCGCCTGACTTTTTTTTTGCTATATTTGTGGAAACTTTACGATCAAAAAACAACAAAGAAACATTACAAAATTCGTAAAAATGCATATTTTGCTGTGAAATTAAGAGACCAAGACAAACCTTGGGCTTCTCATAAGATTTGTTCAATATGTGTTGAAGAGCTTCGCTAGTGGTCGCAAGGAAAAAAACAGTCTTTTCGTTTTGAAGTGCCTATCGTTTGGAGCGATGATTGTTATTTTTGTTCATGTGTAGTACAGAGATTCAATTTAAAAAACGGAAAGGACATTTTGTACACAAACCTTCGATCCGCGATACGTCCTGTACCTCACAAACCAGAAGTACCTGTTCCTCTACGATCAAATAAATTAGATGATGTAAGTAATGATAAAATGGTTTCTCAGGTCTGTGCTAATGAACTGGATGATGGAAGTGATGAATCAAAACTGTCTGAGCAATCTGAATTAAACGATTTGGTGAGGGACTTAAACCCTCCTTTAAGGTTCAAAGATGAAGGAAAAAAAATTATTAGCTCTTCGCACGATGTGTATTGGTTTAGGAACAGAGAAAAAGACTTTTCCCAATATTTCTCCGAAGATGCACTAGTTTTCTGTAATGATGTACCTGGACTCATGGAACAATTCCACGTTGACTACAATGTTTCTGAATGGAGACTTCATTGATTCGTCGAAAATGAGTCTTAAGACAGTTCTTTTGCACAATGGAAATAAATACGCTTCTTTACCAGTGGGACATTTTGTTCATTTGAAAGAGTGTTACAAAAATCTTAAGCTACTTTTAATTAAAATTCGTTATAAGGATCAAGGTTGGACAATTTGTAGCGATTTAAAGGTACTTTCTTTGTTATTTGGACAACAAAGCGGTTATACCAAATATCCTCGGTTTTTTGTGTGAATGGGATAGTCGTGACAGAAAGCAGCACTATTGTAAAAAATTAAAACCTGGTATGAAAAACATTGAAAGAGAAAGTTTAGTAGAGCCAAGCAAAGTTTTGCTTCCTCCGTTAAATATTAAACTAGGGCTATTGAAACAATTTGCGAATGTATTAAAAACAGATGGAGAGGGTTTCAAGTATCTTTGCAGTCGGTTTCCAGGTTTACCAGAAGCAAAGATAAGGAGAGTGTTTTTGTTAGGCCGGATATAAGGAAGCTTATGAAAGATGAAAATTTTGAAGCTAAAATGGAGGAAGCAAACAAGCTTGGAAAGCCTTCAAGGATGTAATTACAAAGTTCCTTGGCAACAAAAAAGATGAAAATTATAAAACTATTGTACAAAATATGTTAGACAAATTTAAAAATTTAAGCTGTAACATGAGTTTGAATGTGCATTTTCGAGATTCGCACCTGGACTACTTTCCCGAAAATCTTGGTGCAGTAAGTGAGGAGCAAGGGGAAATATTCCACCAAGATATAAAAGAGATGGAGAGGAGATGCCAAGGAAGATGAAATGTGAGCATGATAGCTGACTACTGTTGGATGTTAAAGGGGGACGACCCGCTGCGAAACCACAGAAAGAAAAGCACAAAGGAGCATGGAAAGAAAACGAACGAGATTCTGTAAGGACTTGTAAGGACATAAATAGTATTTTAGAGTATTCCAAAAGATATAGTGCGTTTATGACTTAATTGCCACTTAACCTACAGTAAATTTTACAAGTTCGTCACAGCGGGGTGTCATAAATCCGCTTACCTGTGAAGACCTTTTCTAACATTGACACAGGGTCGTATTGAGATAAGTTTTACTTTTGTAAATGCTTTTAAACTAAAATGTTAGAAAAATAAATTATTTCAATACGGTCC
Organism: Ignelater luminosus; assembly: GCA_011009095.1. Taxonomy (NCBI): domain Eukaryota; kingdom Metazoa; phylum Arthropoda; class Insecta; order Coleoptera; family Elateridae; genus Ignelater; species Ignelater luminosus. Next base: position 13,801 of record VTPC01004960.1, read on the forward strand.
TTGGTGTACCCAATCGTCTCTGACGCGTGCCAGTACTTGTATTTGTTGATTTTTATGAGGGACCCGCTGTGAAATACTTAAGTAGTCAAAGTCATAAACGCACTATATCTTTTGGAATACTCTACTGTGTGTTTTCATTAGATTTAATGATATTTTAATGTAATTTTGTTTTTCATACCACTTGTAAATAAGTTCAAAAATTAAATAAACATTTTTTATAAGTTTTTAAAAAAAATTGAAGTGTTTTTGTGAAAAATCCTTACGTGATGGAGGAAAATGGAGTTTATATTTGGATTCAGCACCCAAAAATACATGAGAATCAGCTATCAAATTAAAAACAATTTTTCGAAAGTTAAGAAACGCAAGCTTGTGAAATCGTTCTCTAAATGTATTTAAAGACTGTATTTCAGTAATTTTTAGAAAAACCAGTATTGAAATACGATACTGACTAATACGATTCATCAAAGAATATTTGCAATGCCCTGTATCCTTATATCCGGCCCAACAAAAACACCCTCCTTTATCTTTGCTTCTGATAAACCTGGAAACCGACTGCAAAGATACGTCGCCCATTTTGTTAAATATCAGATGTGGGTTACATGAGAGAGATCTGCTTTTTCAATGCGTCAATTAGTTCCTTTAGATTCTTTAATATTTTTCGTCCATTTTTATCTTTTGATCATGACGATCTATAAGACTGTTATAGGCTCAGGCTCAACCAGGTATGTTGTCAAAACAAAACAAAACAAAAACCACGTTAAAGAATTTAAATGAGATGCGTTTCTTAACGAAAAATATTGAATTATAGTAGATAACCGTACTTCAAATAATTAAATGCGGTATTCCCGATAGATAAAATAAGCTTGCAGAGTGTAACCTTTCCCGACCAATTCATTCGACTCGACGAGTTATAAAAGCAATTTTCTAAAAATGTGTAGGAAAGGATGCATCTTTGCTCCAGATTCAGCAACAGCTTCTCTATCATAGTGTTGGAAGGCAGCGCTTCCAGATGATTGCTTCTACAATCAAATGAGATGCGAATACTCATACTTCATAGAAAACTGCATGGATAATTCTCGCTGAATAATCAGGAAGTTCTTGAGTTCTTGAATATGCAGAATGTTTTAAATCCGAGCTTCAACATTAGAATTTCACCATTAGTTAGAAATACCTAGGATATTTATTAAATCGGGTCTCTTTCTATAACTTGTATACTGATTGACAGTCTTACAAAGAATAAATAAAAAAGGTCGGTTTATTGTATTAAAATTCTCAAATACACATTCTTGAAGCAGTTTCTTATGATTATGACGAATAACCCCACATTATCACAATCGTGACCGACGGCGACGTTTTAGTTTTGTAAAACTATCAAGTTCGTTTTTTTTATGGATATCCTATATGACTTTTACATTCTTTAATAAGGTCTTTTAGGCGATTTCGACAATACAGCACATTCCATAGTTAACTTTCTTTGGAACAATATATTAGAAACATCGAAAATTGATGAAAATTAAATCAAGTATCTCATGAGTTTTTTAAATCTATGACAAAAGACAAATATTTCGCTTCGGTCGCTCTAGACCCTTCCTGTTCTAGATGGACGATGTCGTATCTGTTCTCTTAGAGAAGACATAAGTGTCAGCTCTTTCTTTCTAAACGAAGATATCCTAGGGTTAATTGCTGTGCTTCTAGCTCACCAAGATACATTTGCGAATGCATAAAAGCAACACCATGCAATTATTTAATTACTTAGCTACTGATTGTATACTAGAATGTTGGATATGTAACAAAAATATTTTGCGAGTGAATATATGGGAAAATCACATTGAATACAAATATTATAATCAAAGTTGACACAAGTAGAGATGTAATACAGAAACAAAATGATGTATTCTAAAGTACCAACATTAAGTAGGTGTTCGAAGAAAATCTACTTGTTCAAAAAATAAACAGACGCATTCGCTTGTCCGTGGTTGGGCTTCGCCTTCTGTTAACCTTCCAAAAGATGTATGTACAGAAGCGAGATTTATCCTTAAACGGGCTGTGTGGCCTAGAATAGGGCTGCACTCTCCTTCTCGAGGAAGAAATTTGGCCTTTGTCATCACTTCATCTCTAATCTAGTTTCGCCTTGGATTAACGGTCTCAAAAGAGCTATGCCAGTTATTTGGATTTTATTTATGGTGGCCCACGATCTGGGTTTGTCCTCAAACATCTGAAATAGGCCACAATTGAGCTTTGCCTTCCATTAGTCTTCTCGATAGAGCTATGTATAGAAACTAATTCGATTTCGTCCTCAAATGGACCACCTGTTCTGTAGTGATCGGTCTCGACTCTCCACAGTTTTACAGAGAAGTTGATCAGGTTTGATTCTCAGATAAACAAATAGCAATAATAAGATGGATATTTCATGTCTAGACTTTAATTGAAACAAAAGTAAAAGTACATTCAGAAACTCTCAGGTAATGCTATGGCACAATTTACGGTTTGGTCTTTGACAAAGCGATAGCTCTTTGCTGAAACTTGAATATCCAACTTAAAGTTTCAATAAATCGCAAGTTAGCGAAAGTTAGTGATTTTAGCTATCTTTTTGTTAAAATATCGCAACAACCTGTATTATTTACTTTCGCTAACCTGACTTTTAGAGGAACTCCATAGGTACTAGATATAATCCAGTAAAATATGGATTAAACCTAGGAATGAAAGGTACAAAGCTGGAAATTTGCATAGACCTTTGTCTCGACATTATAAAGACGGGCTGAAAAGTCTCATAAGATATCGTGTCCGCTAGTCGAGATATCAACGGTTAAAGGTCACGAAAATCAGTTTTGTACAAATATCTCGCTTTCCATGACTCCCACATCATTGGAGGTTATAAAAAACTTGTAGAGCATAACATTCTTTAAAAGTTTGGTTCTATGCATTTTTCTGTATGAATAGTCGTTTTCGAGACAGAGCGCGGAGAGTAGAAAGCGCGCATCCGTTTATAGGTTAATGGGCGACCAGAAGAAGAGGACGACAACAAATATGAGAAGCCTACTGGAGATGCTATTCAGAAGTGAACCGAGTAGCTTATGACACTATTCACTAGGAGGTTGTGCATTGCATTAATCAATACAACATGGATTAGGCCTCTCGAGGATACCATGTCGAAAAACCCGCCTTGCATTCTATCTCAAACAATAATATATTTCATCACATAGTTAACTTCGTAAAGTGTACTATCCATCTGGCTCCGCAGTTTACATAGCGTTAACCTATAAACGGATGCGAGCTTCCCACTCTCCGCGCTCTATCTCGAAAACGACTAATCATACAGAAAAATGCATAGAACCAAACTTATAGAAAATCTTATGCTCTACAAATTCTGTAAGAGCCTCCAACGATATACAAGCCATAGAAAGCGAGATATTTGTAAAAAAAACCGATTTTTGTGACCTTTGATATCTTACATTTAACCTTTGATATCTCATGAGATTTTTCAGCTCGTCTTTAGAACGTCGAGGCAAAAGTCCATGCAGATTTTCAGCTTTGTATTGTTCATTCCGAGGTTTAGCCTTAATCTTGCCTTATTTTACTGGACTAATAAATATTTTTCCCATTAGTGAATGCCACAGATAACTATTAAGTTACTTGTATCCTGAGAGGTGTTTTGATATACTATCACAACGAGATGAATAAGTAGCTTGGACTAAATTTACCTATGTATATACCAAAAGTGTGAAAAACATTCTATTTCTTTCAAATAAATAACTCAAAAACGCTTAGTCCGATTTGAATAAAAAAATAAAAAATTGGATTTCAGTAGCGTTGATTAGGGGTAAGGTCTCTCTGACTTTAACAGAAAAAGCTATGCCACTGACTTTCAAGCACAATTCGTATAAAAATTTGATTTGGCGTTTAATTTCCGAGAAAAAGTTATTTCAGTAATTTTTCTCTTTTTCACTTGGGTTTCTAGTAAATCGCATTTAAAGATGCTTGTGCCAAAAACTTATTTAACCAATAAAAGATAAAACCCCTACTACCAAGCATTTAAATCTGGAAAAACACTCTGGAAAGTTTCATTTCTCATCGAAACATGTCTAAAAATCTTTTTTATTTATAGTTTTTCAGTATATACAGGGAGCTTCAAGAAACAAGAACAATACTGACGGATTCACATGAGCGATTCATTATTTTTGACAAAACAAAGTTTTTGCTCAAAGAAATTTTGCTCAATCTCGTTTCGTAGAAATATCAAAACACTTTTAATTCACAAAGATTGTGCAGAAACTGCTTTTATATCTCGGTTACATAGAGTGTTCTATTTTACAAAAATGTTCAAAATGTCCGATGCAAAAAATGAAACGCAATCTTCCAAAAATCTTCATTTTATTGGTTAAATTAGTATATTGCGTAGATCACATAACAATCTTGACATGCGATTTACTAGAAAACTAAAACAAAAAGAGAAAGATCACCAGAATAACCTTTTTTCTCAGACATTAATCGTCAAATCAAGTTTTTATACCAATTATGCTCAAAAGCCGGTGGCGTAATATTTTTTAGTTAAAAATGGGTATACTGGTATCTACACCGACGCTACCCACATCGAATTTTAAATACTTTTTCACACGGTCTAATGCTTTTAGCGTGAGGATATTAACATAGCAAATTTTATTCAACTCGGACAAAGCGTTATCGAGTTATTTGAAAACATCAGAATTTTTTAATAAACTTTCAGGGCCCCTTACAGGCAAACGAGTCATTTTGCTACATGGGTAAGTTTGGTCCAATCGACTTATTTTAACCACAAGAATCTGTGGTAGCACTACGTTCACGGTTTTCGGGACAGCCTGTACGTGAAGAAAAGATATTGAATAGAATTGATTCTACAGCTGAGGAATAACAGTTGATGTACATAATAATCTAATTATCTCGCTAATTTTGTTATTTTTGTGCTGATTTAAGTCTAATCAGCTAATGATCAACTTTTTGACAACAAGCACGATAGGAAATATTCAGTTCTGACATTCTTTTGAAACATATATTTATACCTATATAAATCGTATCCTCTTCTGCCTTGTGAGCGTAGAGAAATATTCCTCTTGTAAATTTTTACTGAAATAACGAAAATATGCCTGTTCGTCACCTCCGTTATCATAGCATATTACTGTGTTTATGTATCTTGCATGTAATTTCATATAGGATAACCTTACACCTGAATTCATAAATCTCTTAAATGAAAATTCACTTCTATGAATATTAAAATAACAAGGGATTGCGATAAAAAAAAACTTGTAAATAATAAGATTATTTATTCGTCTGAGACCAATTGTATAATGTACCGTAGGTTAAAAACCAATCAACAAAATATGAACGTTTTTTTACCAAATCCCCCTTAAACAGATTATAACAACGGTTGTTATTTATGGATTTAGAATTTCCACCTTTTTCACTTTAACGATATTAAAAATAAATAAAGCACAAATAGTGCTTTTGAGACTTTTGTTTTCATTTTCAATGGTAATTTCTTTATCTTTCATTTCTGCTTCACTAATTTATTTGAATGTCCCAACTAAATAAAAGCTACTACACAATTTTCATTTGTTTTATTAAAAATTATTTTAAAAACGTAAAAATTGCTTATATCCGATTTTTACTTAAATTCTAAATTTATTTGTCATTAAAAAAACATTAATCCTGTTATCTATTGTTTAGTAGTAATTTTTTTGACTTTATTTGCCAAATTCCAAATGAATATCGACAAGCTTTTGGAAATTAATAGTAACCAGATACGATTTACTCTGGAAAGTTTCATTTCTCATCTAAACATGTCTAAAAATCTTTTTTTATTTATAGTTTTTCAGTATATACAGGGAGCTTCAAGAAACAAGAACAATACTGACGGATTCACATGAGCGATTCCTTATTTTTGACAAAACAAAGTTTTTGCTCAATCTCGTTTCGTAGAAATATCAAAACACTTTTAATTCACAGAGATTGTGCAGAAACTGCTTTTATATCTCGATTACATAGAGTGTTCTAGAATTAATTAGTAGCCTATAATATTTTTTTTAGTGGAACACCCTGTACAGTTCGACCTAAGTATGAAACACGCCGATCACTTTTGTACTTTAAGTTTTTCTCATTTTTACAATTATCATAAGTAACTTTTAGGCAGGTTTATAGTTTTACTTCTTAGTTTCTACTACTTATGGCCAAAGCAGAAACAAAAGACTCCCTTCTAAACTTTTAGGCTGAATGCGTAAATTTTCGATTTTTAGATGTCTTCACAGAAAGAATTCCAAAGTACTTACTTACTTGAGAAACAAATTGTATTCCAAATTGAGACGTTATTATAATTGGAGCTAGAGGAGAAGTGCCAAAATTTTTGGTGGACTGTTTATTTCTTTAGATAAGACCCTTTTCAGTTATTTTGCATATCTGTGGTATTTAAGTCGTAACCTTTCTTTTAGCTACTGGCCACTTGGTTACCACCGAGGGGGTAACCACTAGTGGAAATAGTTGTACATCTCCTTGGATATGCGTGGATATACGTGGATATATTGGAAATATGTAGATATAATTTGGATATATGTGGAAATGCTGGCATATGAATGAAAATAGTTGGATATGTTGGAAAATATGTGTATATATTTGGATATAAAAGGGCATGACTAGACGTTTTTATTCGGTTCATAGAATTGGCACCGGTGTGCGTTGCTAAGTTACTAATACACATGACCGCACGTGATCACATTGAGACATGCAAGACTGTTTATGAGATGATTTATATTTGTTTTTATCAAGATTTCTCTAATAAATAGCATTAATTAGAAATTTGAGTTTTGTTGTTTTTGCGTAATTAGTAACACTTTTTAGGTCAAAATAAGGAAAATACATTTATATTTTCAAGAAAAAATAATCCTAGACTGGCGACTGTAACCAATTCTTCTGTGACTAAGAATGTTGTAAGTGTTTTACCTGACGATCAAGAAATTCGCGACATACTACTACAATGTAAGGTAGATGCTTTAGAAGCAGCCACAAATTTAGGTAGGGAACTAGAAAATGAAGATTAGTTAAATATTAACCTACCGATTATTGAAGAGGTGCTAGAGGAAGAAGCCGAAAACATAGAAAAAGAAATTCACACCGAAGAAAATAAAGAAAGTGAAGGTTTTATAGACGAGGAATATTTCAGCTTTGAGACTGGTGGGGAAAATGAAGAAGATACAGTAACGGAAGAGATTGTTGATGTTAGCGACTTGACAGAACTACACCAGCTTTCAAATGATTTACAAGTAGGCGACTATTTGAACTTAAAAGAGTATACTACCGATCCTGCTGCTAACACTTATCTTCAAGAGGGGCTATTTTTGAAAGTATTTGTTGGAGAAACACAAATGATAATTAAGAAAAGTTCGTTTTGTTGGCTTCTCAACAACAGCAAAAGCAGGCTCGGCAGTGATAAACTATGTAGGGTGAAAGAGCAGAAGCAATTAGCTATAATCGGATCCAATATTACCGAAGTAATTCAAAATGAACATATTTTTGTCGGGGAATTGTGTGTATTTAGTAATCCGTTCAAGACAACTCACAAATGTAATCTTCTACTTGGGTATATAAAGGGTTTTCCAATAAGAGGTGTTATTTTGATATTCAAAGAAAATTGCCATTTTTTAATATAAATGATCGGATGTTTATGTCATTATAAAGAGGAAGGTATGCCGTTAATAGTGGAAAATAACATCAGGCAAATGACCACCACGACCACGCTTACAGGACAATATCCTTTTCATGAAATTTTCCATAACCAAATCGCAAAGTGGCTGCCCTATGTCCTCGATAGCCTCACGAATTCCATCTTTGAGGTCTTGAATCGACGCTGGGCTGTTGGCGTAGACCTTCTCTTTCACGTGGTCCCAAAGAAAGAAGTCGCAAGGTGTTAAATCACAAGATCTCGGTGGCCAATTGTGATCACCTCTTCGAGAGATAACACGGTCCGGAAACTTTTTCCGTAAAAGATCAATGGTTTCGTTGCTTGTGTGGCGCGTAGCGCCGTCTTGTTGAAAGTAAACGTTGTCCAGATCAATACCATCCAATTCCGGCCATAAAAAAATCGTTAATCATCTCTCGATAGCGCAATCCAGTCACCGTAACTGTTGCTCCAGCCTCATTTTCGAAAAAGTAAGGTCCAATGACTCCGCCGGACCATAAACCGCACCAAACAGTCACACGTTGAGGATAGAGAGACTTTTCAACAATAACTCTTGGATTTTCTGAGCCCCAGATCCGACAATTTTGCTTGTTGACGAAGCCACCGAGGTGGAAATGGGCCTCATCACTCAAGATGATTTTTCGATGGAATTCTGGATCATTTTCATGCATTTCAACGACCCAATCAGCAAAGACACGACGTTGTTGATGATCGGCCGGCTTGAGTTCTTGTGTTAACTGGACTTTATAAGCCTTAAGACCCAAATCTTTATGCAAAATACGGTGTAATGACGTTTGTGGAATGGCTAATTCCAAAGAACGACGAGGAATGGACAAACCTGGGTTTTCTTTAACACTTTCGGCTACAACAGCAATATTCTCGGCTGTTCTTGAGCGACGTGCACGGGTTTTATTCTTCACATCACTAACTTGTCCCAAGAGCTCGAATTTTTTCACCAATTTCTGTATTGCGGTCCGACAAGGTGCTTCACGGTGACCCAAAAATGTTCGAGTTTTACGAACCGTCTCTGCCAAATTTTCACCATTTTTATAGTGAATTTTAATAATTTCAATGCGTTGTTGAAGCGTGTATCGTTCCATATTTATTAATGGCGTAGTTTCTACTTGTCAAATGTCAAAAAATGATAGCTTCAAAAGTGACATCTACCGAAATAGCGGGCTATTCAAAATAACACCTCTTATTGGAAAACCCTTTATTAGCCTTCAGTTATTTGACTGGTTAAGGTAGTTCAAAGATATATTCATTATTAAGTGCTTCACTAGAGGCTCTGACAACTGAAAATATAAAATCAAACACAAATCATGGTCTGGGTTGCCTAAGTACATTTTATAAACTGCAAGAGCAAAATAACAATGAATGAATTCTTTCACTGGCCAATGTAGATTATACTTTTATAGACATAAAGTATTATATTTGCAGCATACCCGAACCTGCATTAAATGAACAGTTTCAACTCGTCATTTCCAAATGCTGGTTAAACGAAGTTGAGAAAATAATTGAAATTAAATGTAAAAATGTTTCTATTAAACAAACTAAACTAAGGATTAAGCCGGGAAATAAACAAAATAATAAAGAAAGTTCGGAAGAAAGTGATACCATCGACACCATAGTTTATGCTGATGAGGATGATGATCCAGAGTCCTTCTCAAATGATGAAAATGAAGATGAAGGCATAGAGGAGATGGGAATAGATATCAGGGTCGAAAATTACTATGTAATATTTTACGCTCACAGATGGTATCATGGTCGAGTCCTGCAGATTAATGGATCGGATATAAAAATAAAATGTTTGAAGTCAAGTATAGACGAATATAGATGGCCAAAAAGTAACACAACTAACCAACTTGAAACGATCGAAAAGAAATTTATTTTTTATGGGCCTATTCAATTATTAGGTTGCCATCCATTTACGCTGAAAAGGATTGATAAGCAAAATATCATAAAAAATATAAAGAGTTAAAGAATAAAAATTAAGATGGTCTTTGTGATAACCATTATTACAGTTTTTTTTATCAACTAAGTCGTTACTCAATTTGCGAAGTCTGTATGTCTGTCCGCATCTTTTGTCAAATTTTGAAATTTTGGCTTCAGATTTGGATTCTACATCAAAAACAAAAGGCAACATGGCGTCTTCGTTTTTTTGATAACTCTTCGGGAACATGGTGAAAATGGCCGCCAAAAATTGGAAAATTTTCAAAACAATTTTTTACTTTACAATCGTACTCTACATCAAAACATAAGAGAAACGTATACTTTTAGTTTTTTGATATCACCTCGGGAACATGGTTAAAATGGCCGCCAAGATTTGAAAAAAGTAACAAAACGGAATTCGTTGTGGTTATGCTTTGCATTTCCAGATGTTTCTTGTTGTAATCGTGGTAAGGTAGCGATATAGTTTGTCTTTATTTCACACATATTTTTCGTGTTCGCTCTAGCTTTTTCATGTGTTTTACTTGACGTTGCTTTTAAATACAATCACCAACCTAACAATCTAACAGCTACCAATATATAAAATAAATTTGTACTTAAGCTTGATTGAAATAACCGTGTTGGATATCTGACAAGATATTTCTTGCGTATAATTATAACTACCAGATAGCTAACAAGGCGGTTATATGAAGAGGGAAATACCGGCCCTTAATAGTCGAATTAGGTTTGGGGAGGTTTGATACTGTGAGTTTATAACTTAAAGAATAGTCAACTTTTGGAATTCAAAAAGGCCGAAAAGGCATATGCCTGCAATGATCACAGGAATAATTATATTTTGATATTTTTGGTTGAGCGATTTGACATCTTTTTTTTAATTCTAAGAAGAAATATTTATGTTTATTTATTAGAAATTGTTATAAAATAAAACTCTTTTCTATTTTTACAGATATCTCGAATCACTGAAGAGGCTCTACAGTTGACAACAGTACTAGGTATGTGACTAATTTTCTTACCGACTGCAGGGTTCACAATAGATTTTCACAAAAAAGTAGCAAAAAAAGTGACTAGAAGTTGCAAAAAGTGACCAAAGCATTTGTAAAAAAAAGAATGAAAAGCTTTATTTATCAGAGTAGACTCATTAACATAAATACGAAATTCTTAAATACACATAAAATATTCTTTTTCTACTCCCAGCTAGCCTTTGGTGCTAAATGATTAATCGAAAAAAATCGATTTTTTTTTCTACACAAAACAATTCGATTCAAAAGTAAATGTAAAATCTATTCTATTCAAATCGATTTGAATCCAATCAACCTAAAATTAAATTTTAATCAGTTTACTTACTTTACTAGATATTGCTTTGAAGTATTAATAAGTATCTTACTATTATACAGGGCGTTCCAAAAAATCTCGGACATACTCGTATAGTGTTTTATTGTGTCATCAATCATCGGCCCAGATAATATAGCAGCAATGACGCCTGCCGCAATACGGTAATAAGTAGTATAAATAAGCATACACAGAAAAAAGTTATAGCGTACTGGCGTGAGTTGGAGCCGAGAGCTGGGAAAAAATCTTTTCTGTGATTGAATTCGCGGAATCATATCACCTTGCAGTTGGTGTCCACATTAGATAAACAATATATGATTCCTTGGTTTGACTTCAAACAATTTTAGAGATAAACATGTTATATGCGATTAATATTTATACCCCTAATCAAGAGAGTAGGAATTTTAATTTTATTGGATTCGGGAATAATACAGAACTCAACAAAAGATGTGCGATTTATTTAATAACTAAGTCAATTTTTTGTGAATGTTTGACGTATCAATAATATTTTAAACAAATGTCAATCCTAGCCTACTTACTTAGAATTTGGTTCACAAACGTTTGCAGATGCTCAAGATCAGAGATTTTTTTGTTAAGACTATCAAAAGGTACATCGCTGCAATCAGAAGAAAATCCTCTATCTGAATCGGTGAAAATATGCGCGCTGCGGGGTGTGCCATTTAAAAAATTCCTGATGACGTCATCACTCGAAAACATATGTCGGTCGGGAATTGACACTAACATGAAAATGTGTATTTTTTTAAGTAAAATGACCTGTCTGAGGACTTTTGCAAAAATAGCTTCTTTCCAATTTAAGGAATTTATTCCGAACTTTTGCCGCTCACTGTATAACCTGAAACATTTGCGTCTTTATAACAATTGCATGCAGTACTTAAAAAAATGAAACAGCAAATCTTAAGTATTTTCTTGTCATTAACCTTAAACGTTAAACATTTGAAAACTGTTTACTTCAGTTAATTCTGTTCTTAATAGAATTAAAAGATTATGTCCAAATTCCAAGCTTTAATCTTGATGTAATCTTCTTCAGGATAATGTACTGATGCAATGTTTTCTAGTGTTAACCATCGTCAAGAATAAGATTATAACTTATCAGGATTATCTAAGAACTACAAAATTCTCTTCTTCTACTATCAGCATTCGTTTTCGGTTACTTATGCTAGTGGATATTTACACTTTATGCGATATCATAATATCATTAATTCGTCGTAATATTATGTTTTCGATTATCGAACCAGGTTAACCAGGTGTTAACATCAGTCCTTTAAAAAACAAAACTAACAAAAGAAAAGCATAAATACGGTTATCGGTATGGAGCGCTCTAATTATCGAAAACGTCTTTAACGTTGCCAGAATATTTTTTCAATAGATAGTAGCATTATTCGAGAATAGTACACCTGTTGGGGTAATTCGGACTATATTAGGTAATTCCGCCCGCGTGATTTTATTTTACTCACAAGAGTTTTATTTGCACATTTAAGCAAGATAAATTAATCAGGCGGAGCCATATCGTAAAAACTATATGGAACCACATGAGAAATAAAAGGTTAGTTATAGGCTAATTAAGTGCCCCATTCCCAAATTCGAGCATCTTCATTTTTTTTAAATTAAAGGTTAATTAAAGCATGATCGTTCAGGTATTGTATTCATGGCCAAATTGAATCTTCACCGAACACCTCTAAAATATGTCTGTGAATACAATAGATACATGCGGTCGGAATTACGCATTTATTTTTTTAATTCCAATAATTAAAAATCTGTAACTATGCCCTTTCAACCCCATATCTGCAGTCTTGATGATTATAATCAACAATAAAAATCTCGTTTGATACAGCACGTTTTATGATTTATTGAGGAAACAAAAAGTCTGAAAATCTTACTCGATAATGCACTCGAGATAAAAAAAATCCAAAAACTAATTATTGAGGTAGAAGTTTTCCTAACGACCACCAAGAAAATCTTATTTCAATGGCTACTCAAGAAAACAAAAGGTGGCTATTTCGAGGCGCTGTCCAAGTACTCGTAGAGGCCAAAAACGGTTTTTTCTCAAAGTTAACTTTTTTTCGATATGCTAATTATTTATAAAATTACAGTTTTTGCTAAAAATTTGATATAATCTTATAAATCGTATCAAATGGAGATACGGCATTTGGAGCCTATGACAGAGTTTAATGCGCCTTCCTGTGGTAAAATTGCAAAACGTATATTTAGGGATTTATAGATTTGGGTTTTCATGTTATTAAATACCTGGGAATTCTAAAAAAATCGTCAGAAATGTACTCTCAACACTCATAAGAACCAAATAACCAACAAATTATTCGTTTGGAAATACGAATTACGTCATGCCATTTGAAACGCAGAAAAATCCTTGGATAATTCGTGACGCTACGCTTTGTTGTACAAAAGCAGGTCTACAATTTACAGAATTATTAATTAGGGACTTACAGATATGGATTTTCCTAATGCTATTCAACATCTGAAAATTCTGAGGAAAAACGCAGGAAATTTACTCTAAACGCCAAATAACCAAGATACGAACTGCAACATACCATTCGAGACGTAGACGAATCTTTAGAAGTCTCGGTATAAGTTATTTTGTTTTGTAAAGGAAACTATAGTAGGCCATGGCTATAACTAATACGCTTGTTTTCAGCGCTTTTAGAAAATATATAAATTGTTCGATATTTTAATATCAACAAATAAAAAAAATTGTTAAATTTCTTAACTTTTTACCAAAACGAAGAGCGCCATGGCTAAAATAAAACAGAAGTGAGAAAACAAACTGCAAAATTGAAAAGAAATTCCTCACGTAAATTAAAAAATATCGTTGCTACTGAATAACGACAGTTAAATATTAAGACCGGTACCTGAAAGTTGTAAGGGTTCAGAATTTTATTGTATCACTAGAATTTACATATAGTGTGTCCACATTTCGATGCTCACTATTGGGATTTCGGAAATTGTTAAGAGATACGAAGTCGGTTAAATTAGAAAAGATTTGGCTATTTTGGAGATCAGTATACTTATGCTTTTGTTTTTTTAGAAAAGTTCACGGCTTACTAGATATTTGCTAAAAACGAAATTAGTTTATTTTTTTTTTTAAGTGAAATATCTCAGGAACGAGCAAAGATAGAAAAGGACAACAAAGAAGGTGTTTTAGAGAATTTACTCCGGAACACAAAAAAATTATTTTCGCAGTTGTCTTTTGTTTTACTTCGGCGGTGAAACGTAAATCCAAATTTTTTCTAATGGAACGCCTACTTGATTTTCATATTACTGAACTGCACGCCTTAAATGCTTTTCAGTGACACATGGTTTGACATAGCTATTCTTTTGTTTTACTGAGTTATGAAGTGAAAATCATTTTTCATCATAGTGTGCCATGACATCTAACACACAAAGTGGTGGAGTTTTATCAAAGAAATTCATTTGTTATGCAAAAATTGCTAAAACATTAGCTGCTTATTTGATGCTATCTGTGAATGATCAGTAAAGTATCTTAAAAGCGTCTTTTGTTTTGTTTTAGCAATTGTTACATAACAAATGTAATTTATCTGACAAAAATCAATGATTTTCATATGTTTAAAGCCGTGGCACACTAAGTGGGAAATGCTTTCTATTTAAAAAAAAAAGATAATTTCGTTTTTAGCAAATATCTAGTAAACCGTGAACTTTTTTGAAAAAACAAAAGTATAAGTAAATTGATCTCCAAAATAGCCAAATCTTTTCTAATTTAACGGACTTTATATCTCTTACAATTTCCGAGATCCCAATAGCATCGAAATGTGGACACAAAGTAGGTATAGAAGACGTTATCAAATTAAACCTACTTTCTTTTTGAACTCTACTCAATTTAGCAGAAAGACTTCTGGGATGTTTCTTATAAGATGCGCCATTTTTGAGCAAACCACACTATGCTTTCTGCTCGTGCTATCGTATATTCATTTGATATGTTCTACTAAAATATTATATACTCCATACGCTAAACGATAGTTTCCGTTTTACTTGTGTTGTACTGTGAGCCAGAATGTCTTAAAATCCTAAATTACAAACTTTTAGAAATCAACTGAAACATTTTGGTACCTACAGAGAAAGGTCTGGTCTACCTAGGGGTCATTATATCGTTACGGTTGTTTCGGTAATTATTTGCGTTATGACTTGGACGAAGTCCCATCTGGATCGACATATTCTAAAGTAATATTTCTACATCTAAGGCAACCAAAATAAGACCACATGAAACAATCATAAGGCCAGTAGTGCTATGTGCAAGTGAAACTTGGGCCATCAATAAACAAGAAGAGAAAAAAATAGAAGCATGGGAAAGAAAGATTTTTGGAGGTGTAAAAACAAATGAGGGAGGATGGCTAAGAAGAAGAAATAGGAAAGTGATGAACATGTATAGAAGACCAAAAATTACTTACAAAATCCGAGCTCAGAGAACTAGATGGTTAGGACACATCATTAGATCGCCAGAAGAAAGATACGTACTGAATGAGGGAGCTGCTGGTAAGAAAAGATTAGGACGACCAACGAAAAAATGGCTTGAAGTGGTAAATAAAACAAGACATAGAAGAAGTAGAGATAATTGATTGGAGGATAGATAGATAGAGCGAAAGACCAGAAAAGTGGAAACAAATAACTAAGAACATAGAAGTAGGGGCCTGCAAGACCTGTAGCGCTAACATATATATAATATTTCCGTGGCTGTCTAAAGAATATTTGAAAACTTTATCATGGATATTACAATTCAAAGTAAATAGTTTATTATGGCATACCATTATTATAAAGTTTTACGAAGATTTACAAAAAATATGAATTATAACCAAAATGTACAAAAAGTTACCAACAGTTGGGAAATTTGATTTATCCATAAATCTTTTCTTTAAACTATTGCAAAGAAAACACAAAATAATTAGGTGCGAATATCCGTAAACCTTGTAGTTTTTAATTTTTTTTAACACTAGTAGACAAAGATTTTGTTATAGGAACAATTTTGGCTGATTCTTATGTAATCTTGCGTGCTGAATCCGAATATGTCATCACCCACCATTTTCTTCTAATTGTTGGTGTTTACCCAAATTAGCATATTCTGTTCCATATATTTATTTCTTCGAATTTCTAATTTTCGGAGCCGCTTTAAACCACAGTACTTCTTTAATCGTGCATTTTTATTCACCCAATAACGAATTAGTTTGGATAAATCTTATTTTGGGGACTAACCGAACGACTTGGGGTTTTCCGTCAATGAGTAATCTCGGGGATTTACGCGTGTTTAGGAATGACGTGTTATGTCCTAAAGTGTTCACTTCCTTACTATCATTTGTGAACTGCATATCTATACTCTTTTACTATTATTATTATTATATTACCCGTATTACACTTTGACTAACCAAATTTGAGAACTACACGCCTCGTTCAATTTGCCACGCAACTGTGTGAATAGTCCTGGCAACTTTTGTTACGTGCATGGTGAACTAACTTTCGAGCCCCAAAAAAAGAAATATAATCCCGCTCATCAAAATAAAGTTATGAACTGTACTTCAGGTGTAAACTTGGAGATCAGGATAGTTTGGGTCCCACATGTCTGCTGTTTCATATGTGCTTCCCAGATCACAAGATGGCTGAATGGAAAATCTCGTCACATGCCTTTGCAGTTCCAATGATAGGGAGAGAGCCAAGGAACCATTCTTTAAACTGCTACTTTTGTATAACTAAAATCGCTGGCATATCGAATAAGTCAAGAAATAAAATAAAATATCCAAACTTCCCTTCAGCTATAAGACCTGTGCTGCACAATACTACGGACCTTTCTATACCATCTCCACCAGATTCATGGACTCTGGAACCTGAGGAGGACTTAGAAAAAAAAACATGGAAACGCACCCTGACTTTGTTGACATGTCCAAGAAGCCTCATAAAATAAGCCAGTGCGATTTGAATGATTTAGTCCGTGATCTGAATTTGTCAGAAAATCAAACAAGAATATGCGCATTCCATAATAGGCAGCAAGAACTGCAGCAATTATTTTCAAAACGAGATGATCTGGTATTATATAATGATGTCAACGTTTTACTAGAGGCTATGAGCCGCCATCACAATTCAGAAGAGTGGAAGCTCTTTACAGACTCCTCGAAAACGAGCCTTAAAGATGTTCTCCTTCATAATGGAAATGAAAATCTTTCTATTCCCATTACTCATGCTGTCCACATAAAGAAGTTTTATGAAAGCATGAAGCTACTACTGGATAAAACAGAGTACTAGAGATTTCAATGGTAAATTTGTGCAAATTTAAAAGTAGCCTTAGTACTGGGATTACAGTTAGGGTACACGAAATCTTGCCGTTTTCTGTGTGAGTGGGATAGTAGGGACAGAAAAAATCATTATATTAAGAAGCAATGGCCAGAAAGAAATAACTTTACTCCTGGAATTAAGAATGTCATTTGTAAGCCTGTCGTTAATTCAGAAAAGATCTGCTGCCACCTCTTCATATAAAGTAGGAATTGATGAAAAACTTCGTAAAGACCATGAACAAAGACGATGGAGATTTTCTTTATTTAAAAAACAAATTTTCCAGAATAAGCGAAGCTGAAGTAAAAGAGGGCATATTTGCGGGGCTCCAAATAAGGGAATTGATGAAAAATGCCAATTTCGACAATACCTTAGATGAAAGAAAGACATCTACTTGGCAATCTTTTAAAACTGTGGCGACAAACTTCTTCGGGAATACAAAAGCTGAAAACTATGTACAGCTGGTTTGGGAGCAAATATGTCCTTGAAGATTCATTTTCTCCATTCACATCTGGAATTTCCTTCAAACAATCTTGGTGATGTGAGCGATGAACACGGTGAGAGATTTCACCAAGATATCGCCCAAATTGAGTCGCGCCACAAGGGAAAATGGAGCAAGAACATGCTTACGGACTATTGCTGGGGCCTTAAAAGAGATACCAGCAACGAAATACAGGGGAAAGTCGAATAGAAATATGTTTTGTAAATAAATTATCTTATATTACGTACTTTTATTATTCCATAACGTTAAAATTTCTGAAATTTCGAAAGCGTTTTACTCAAAAACCTTAGTGCTGGAGAAATTTTGAAAGCAGGCTCGGAATCAGCAAGAGAAATTCTATAAGAATCATCCTCTTTAGTCCATGTAACATTCAAAAGGTTAAATTTTGTATATCAGTGTAATTTTATTACCGAGAAAGAGAAATAGTTCACTTTCTTTAGACGTTTTAGAGTTACTGTGTTCACCATAAGTACTTCCAGATCCACACAGCTGATTCTTAATCCGAAACTTTGGATGACTCCACCGACGATGATAGCAATTAAGCCAAAATAATACATTACCCAATTTAAAAAAGAAATATTGTTATTCAGCAATAAAATTATGTAATATTTGTATAATAATGTTCATTGCATCAATACTGTAACTGTACAAAATCGGTTAGAGCATGCAGCTTTCTTAATCTTATTGGTGTTTTCATGAGATCACTTTCGAATAATCGTAAAATTTAATCGTGAACTAGATCGCTAACTAAAAATATTCGATAACGTCGTTATTTAAATAAGATCACACTGTATATGTATAGGTAACATCAAGCAACGCGTCAAGTACCTGCCTAGGCGTTTTTCAAGGTTTCCGCCAAAAATTAAAATATCATTTCCTCTGACTCTCCAGGATATCCCGGATACAATAAAACGATAAAATAGTGTAATTAATAAACATTTTTATAAAAATTTCAGTTACCTAAAAATAAAAACATTCAGATTATTATTCATTTTCACAAAACCAGGATTATTTCAAAAAATCGCCATCGTAGTTACACATAATCCGGTAATTAATTTTATATTCAAACATAGGATGTTTCATTTAAGAAAATGTAGATATGGCAAACTCCATAAGCAGGAAAAGTAGATTGAGCGAGGAATCTATTTCATTCATTTAAAATTAGAAAAATAAAACTAGAATTGCTTGATAAAGCATTTAGTACCAAAACCAATAATTTTTGAATTTTTGTCGTTTTAGAAATTTTTACTTGCAATCTATAATACATAACACGAAAAGCAAATGTTGTGTTTGTACAAATCATGAAAGGAAACTATACTCCGTTCACGATGTTTCTGAGTCGTAACAGGCCATGCTTTCGTTTTGTTAGGTTAGAAGTGTTTTCTTTTTTTTTGAAAATTGTCGTATCTGCTGCTGCACGATCAAAAATCAACTTTTCCTTATACTTACAGAGAAACAAAAAAAACAGCGTGAGGTTATACTGTCATAAAATCATAACCTTAAAGCACATTAAGCGTCAATAAGATTTTACAAGCCGCTGCATATACAGCGTTCACGATGTTTCTGGGTCGTATATGGCTGTGGAAAAATGACAGTTTGAGTGTTGTAGACGGGGTTGTTTATCTATTAACTCAGCTTGTAGATTCTTCTTGACGCTTAATATACTTTAAGGTTATGATTTATGAGAGTTTGACCTCATGCTGTTGCATTTGTTTTGTAAATCTGCGAATATAAGGAAAGCTTGATTTTTTTAACAAAACAAAACTAATCGGTACTAAACAAAAGAAAACACTTCCAACCTAACAAAATGAAAGCATGGCCTATTACGATCCATAAACATCGTGAACGGTGTATACCCCTTGGTTGTTTCCAAAAGAACAGTATTAATAATAACTAATCAGTTTTGATGCTTGGGATAATAAAACAAGATAGCGTACAACCTAGTGACTAAATCATAGAAGTATGGCGTTCAAGTCTGCTTGCAATTGGTTCTGGCATGAGACTAATAGCAAGTCTATTAGGGTGACTTCTTGGTCCGTTTTTATATTTTTAACACTGTAGGTTTTTATTTCGAATTTCATTGTTTTTATTTGAAGGTCATGTGTTATGATTAGGAATAAACCATGGAGCACCAACGATCATACGAAGCACTTTAGACTGAAACCTTTCCAGTATTTCTATGTTTAAGATTGAGGCAGATTTCCACAATTGGATGCCATATGTTCAAATCTAACTGCATTTTTCTCAAAGAAAATTAATGATGCTGTTTGCAGAAAGATGCATCATTTATTGTTTTTTCAGTATTACTTTGGCGAGAAACGCTATTAAAAATTACCAATAGAATGGTAACAGTATGGATGAAAGATAATTAATATGTGGAAATATTAAATAGTATTCAGGTGCGAAACTAATAAATGTAACTACTCCATGAAGTTTCAATAAATCGAATTATTACTAAACTCGTATTTTTTTCTTATTAAATTTAATAATTCTCCGAACGAAGACTTTCTATTATTAACCAATATTATAAATTTTTGTTAATAATACATCTATAATCAGCTTGATAAATACTTCGTTTCATAAAAGAAATCAACAATGTTGTAACCACATCGTTAATAATTCCTCAACATATACGCCTCGTACATACAATTTCTACCTTTTCCATCGACAAAACATATACAATGTAGCAGAAAAGAATTTTTTAATTATTTCCGGGCGCACATAAACAAGAAGAAACGTAAGCTTATATATTATATTTGCAGGTAATTTTTTACCCGTCCTTTATCTAAACTTGACCTTTTTATAAGCTTCAAATGTATTGATTTTGATGTTCGCAACTTTTGATGAGAAATTCACAGAACAAAAAATGGTTCGCCTACTAATTAAAAATTCTTTTGTACATCTTTTCCTGCAAAGGGTTTTTTAAAAGTTTTTTTTTTTTCGGGCCTATGCTAATAATAATCAAACGAATTGGGAGAGGGTTCATTCTGAACCTAAATATATAATATACTACGGTCCGTTTTTTTTCTATATTTGGAAATATTTAAAAAAGGGTTTCAGTCTCCTAATTAGTTCCCTCAAAGTTGCGGAAAAACTTAATATCTTTAACAATAATCCTTGGCTTATGCTTACTAAAAAGTACTCCTAATAAATAAATGGAACAAAAAATATTTACTGAATGCCACCTTTCCTTATAGAGTTCATGAAAGTTTCTGATTCAAGCTACATTAACATCACTTGTGCGCAAACAATACATAAATAAAACCCTTTATTTCATTTTTAAAGAATTTTAACGATTAATTGCAATTTTAATATACATATAAAGAAAAATACAATAAAAAGAACAATGTTGCTTGATAAGTGAGGTTAGAAAAGTTCCAACTGTAATCAGCAATAACTTATTACTCTATTACTCTTAAAATACCTGTTTTTGTTTCTTAACAAGATTATTTGAAAATTGACTTGACTACTGCTCGTTTGTTTCAGTTCTACTATTAATTAATAATATCAATAACCAAAGGCAAGCTACTTTAACAGCAAACAATTTAAATAATCAACAACTTGTATTTTTACAGAGAAAATTGTTTACTAACCAATCATCATCGTCAATGTCGAGGAGAGAATTTAGCTCAAAAATATTGTTAAAGCTTGGTAACTATGTGTAGGTTAGGTAATCGATACGGTTACCAACTCAACACCACCCACGTCGATTTGTTTTTGCGAATAGAAATGGTTCATTCCTAAGTACATACACCCTGGTCCATTGAGGTAAAACTCGAAGCACACTTAAGTACAGTTAAAATGAATTTGATAAACAAACCAATGCCGTGACGTCACAAAGTCATTGTCCGACGAGTCAGTGACATGAGACGCGACGTACATATAAACACTTCACACGCAAAACTCACCCCTTTGTCCCGTTACATTAAAGAGATTCACCGTGCGTCCATGCTGGATTCCGAGTGGGATCCGTGGTCGGAAGAACTGGAACTGGAAATCGTCTCGGTTGATTTGATTTTTGGTTTGTACTCGGTGATAACGACGGTAACACTGTTAACGGTAACTTCTCTGGTTTGTGCGGAACTTCTGTCGACGTTTTTTAGCCGGGGCGGATGGCGTCGTTTTTTCATCGACCTCTTATCTTTTTTCTCCCGCTTTTGATTACTGGTGGCCGGAACGTATTGACTTGCTACTTGTTGTGCTACCAGCTGTGGATTAATACGAGGCTTTCGCGTGGATGTTCCTTTGCGAACGTCACACATCAAGCATTTGAAAGCTTCTGCTGTATTTCTAAAGGTGCACACGCTGCAGTCCCAAAAATTATCTTCCAACACCTTCGCCTGACGTTTTGTTCTTCGTATCGGACTTTTTTTCGAGTCCATTGTGGCACACTACACTTTAACACTAGATTTTCGAACGAACTTGACGTCTACAATTCACAACCGCCGCCATCTTTAAATTTTGATATTCTTAGTTCACGCGCATGGTACATTCCGCTATAGGGGGCGTCGGGTTCGACGATTGCCCGCGAATCTTGGTCGACTGTGTGTCGGCAAAATCAGAGGAAGCGAGGTCGTCAAGCTGGCGACGACGATTCCTCCGCTGTCGTTTGTTATTAACGGCAGCGCAAAGTTGAACTGCTGGCTCGGGGGCGACACGCAACGCCCGCCTGCTGCTATGTCGTTGCAGTGTATGTCCAAGGACCCAAAACCCTGCCGCTACTTGCGTCACTACCGCTTTCTACGCCTGCATACCTGAGAAAATGTTTGTTACTAAACGTACTGTAAACAATTCTAAGGTCTTATCAGAAATTCTGGGAAATTTTTTATCTTTAACGTTGGAAATGTAAAATATTAACAGTTTTTCGTGCAGATTTTAGAGGTATATGTGTTTGTACGAAAAAGGAATTGTGAATTACAAGATTTTTTTAAAAACCACGTTAAATAAAAATCAGATAAAGGAGAAATAGGAATTAAACACGATGATATTAACAATAAACATGTATTAACGTATAAATTCCAAACTAAAATGCAGTTTTAAAAGGCTTATTTAAATACTTTATGAAATTAATGATAAACAAACAGTAATAACGTCTCATGTTATTAAACATTTGTATAAATATTTTTAAAAGTATAGGTATTTTTTTAAAATATCCATACCCGTTATTAATTATTACGGTCTTTTATTAATTATTATTTATTAGCTATTAATAAATAAATATAATAAAAAGTGTACAAGCGGCATACGCAAAGCCAAGTAACACATCAAAATGCTGTTTACATCTATTATTGATAATATTGTAACTTAATATCCATCAATATTTTTCTAACTTTAATTATTATTACAAGAATTTCTACTCGAAATTCGAATATGAAAAAAATCATTTGTACAGAGAGAAATAAAACAAACAAAAATACTGTTTTAAGTTATTTGTTTATTCCTTTCAGTTACCTATATAATATCTAATATATAAAACTTTAATTAAATACCAATGGACTTATAGGTACTTACTGAATGATAAACTAATCAACAAGATGAAAATGTCACAAGTAAATTTCGATTTTTCTGAATGGTTTAATATCCTATTTGCATTGTTGAAATTAGGTTTATTTAAATATTTTTACAATCTCATAGTCAATAAATTGATTTCTTTGGTTCTAGTCCATTTCAGAATAACGTGAACTTCCTGTTTGATATCCAAGTTTTCTTTAAAAAAGTGTTTAATTGAACATGGTTTACACTTCGTTCAAGACAAAATTGTATATTTTCACTTTTATTACCTGAATTACAACCTGTAGCGTA
Source organism: Ignelater luminosus (assembly GCA_011009095.1). NCBI lineage: Eukaryota > Metazoa > Arthropoda > Insecta > Coleoptera > Elateridae > Ignelater > Ignelater luminosus. Next base: position 37,392 of record VTPC01004960.1, read on the forward strand.
ACGTTAAGTACTGCATGGGTTCTGAAAATTGTTAATGGATTCTTCATCAAAAAAGCTTTCATGAAGAATCGATAATTGTATTGTATTGTATTTTCGATTTGGGTTCCAACTACTGAGGTCATATAGCCTCATGAATTCGATACTAGACCAGAAAATTTTTTCCCGATTCCAGACTCGAACACACGACCGTCCAGTGTGGCTTCGTTCTGTTTATGCCATATACCTACACTCTGCAAAGTGTGTGGTATGTGTGTGGTAGGTCTCATCACCGCTGCACCACCTGAACGGAAACTTCCAGGGTAGAATGAGATGACGTATTTCATACTTTCCTATTCTATATACACGTAACTATGTTTTATGTTTGATTCTTTTACAAGATATCTGAATAGTTTCGATTATAAAAGCATAAGACAAAGTATCAAGTATTAAAAGGCCAACATGAAGTAGAATAGGTGTAATGTACCTTGACTAATTTCATTCATCTGGTCTATTTTATGAGTGTTGCCTAGCAGAAAACTATGTTTAACTCGAGTTAAACTAAATAGTTATCACCAATTGTATCTTAAAAAAATATATGAAAATATAGAGGGAATAACTGTATTCAGTATACCAAAAAAAGGATAAGATCATGACAAAGCAGCGTTCAAGTTTAGAAAGTCACAAACTTTTTGACTTAGAGATTTTTCAAGACTTGATACAACCTCAAGCATGACTAGATCACAACTTCCTCTTAACTTGAATATCTTTTGCAGCGTTTCTCGACCTGCGCTAGATACTCCACACTCCTGGTGTGAATTTCTAAGTATTCGCTTGTAAAGTCAGTTTTGTAGCATAGACTGTTCTATCAAGATATACTGCATTTTTGCAAGATCATTAAAAAATTCAGCTTTGTTTATGACTTGACACGAAATGTCCTTACAGTATCCCTATGAATTTCTTAAGCCAGCCCTAAGTCTTCTTTTTTGAGTAAGTCTTTCTAGAATTGTGCCCTAGTATTAATCTCAATTTATACTTCGACATATCCATGAGTAAATGTTTATAAGAAACTAGTTGCACACTCAACTCAAATGACAATGCTTTTCTGTCAAAACGTTACAAATATTTACTTGTTACGTCCTAGAATTTTGCATTGATTTTACTGAACACTTGGTTAAAATGTAAAAGTAAATAAGAAACAAGTTGCAATTTAAATTTAGAATATAAATTCAAGAAAAGTCAATTTGTCTTATTTTGGCATTATTCAACCAATGACGGATTTACAATGAAATTAATGAAACTTGGAGGTTCAGGCCCCACTGCATAGAATAAAGGTTTCAGTTGGTCTTCGTATATGTACCAAATGCAGAAACTAAACAACAACTATACCCAGTCGTCATTGTTCTGAACCATGATGTCAGTTGTATAAGTGTGCAAGCAGACAAATAACCTTGGAAGCTTTAATTTGTAATTTATAGTTAGAATCGGATCACAGGGCGAATAGAATCAAAATAAGAAATCAAAAAATATTTCGTAAACTGTACCTAACGGAACGCAGCTGGCCAATGCATTACTTCGTCTCTTCCTCTCCGCGTCTGTTGCTATTGACAGTGTTTTGTTTTTGCTAGTACTTCACGCCAAATGTAAGGTAGGTAATCACGATTTGTTGTTATTTTATAGCAAAATTTTGTTTAGTTGTTACAGTTTTATGGTATTAATATGTAGGCATGAGAACTATTTTGAAAATCATTAGCTTTTTATTATCAGTGAACCCGTTATTTAAAAAAAAAACATAATTTTAATAACCTTTGATATGGGGCGAATAGGATCATGTCTTTCGGGGTGAATTGGATCAGTATCAAAAATGTCTATGACTTACATGAAATTTGTTTTTTATTGTTTTAGATGGTTCGTACATGCGTAAGAAAAACTAAGCAGGGTCAGTGGACTCAAGAAAACATGAGAACAGCCGCAGACAAAGTTCTGTCCAAGCAAGTGACTATACGTAAGGCAGCCGAAATTTACAATGTGCCGTATAGTTTGCAAAGACTCTCCCCAGGGGTGTTGTAAAGAACCAAGGAGGACAGCAAACGATGGACAGGGACACTGAAATGAAGTTGGCGAATCGGTTAACATATTTGGCAGGACGTGGTTTTGGAATCACTCCAAAAGCTGTTCGAAAGTACACTTTTGAATTTGTAGAATGTCAAAATATAAAACATAAATTTAACAAAAAATCTGGGATGGCCGAGGAGGATTGGTTCCATCGTTTCATGAAAAGAAACCAGCATTTGAGTATTCGCAAGCCAGAAGGTTTGCCTAGGGCAAGAATAAATGGCATGAAAAAGGAAAAAGTTGCAGAATTTTATAAAACTTTAGAAAACATGGTGGAAGAGAATGACTTCAGAGGAAAACCTGAATGTGTATACAATGTAGACGAAACTGGAATGCCACTTAATAACCAACCACCTGATATTATTGCGAAGAAAGGATCGAAGGATGTTGTCAGTATGACTAGTGTAGAACGAGGTCAAAATGTGACTGTTTTAGCCTGTATGAATGCTACAGGACAGTTCATACCACCGTTTGTTCTTTTTAAAGGCGTGCGCAAACGACACGATTTTATGATAGGGATGCCTTCTGGTACTGAAAAGGGTTGGGTTACTGAAGAAGCATGTCAATCGATACCGGACGAAAGGAAAAGTAATTTTAATTTTGGATGGTCATGCATCTCACACAAGCTACGCAGTGGTGGATTTGTGTGAGTCTTTCGAAATTGAACTTGTCCAGCTGCCTCCACATACTTCACATGCTCTGCAACCACTCGATGTTTCTTTTTTTAAACCCCTGAAAGCCTCTTACCATCAGTAGACCACAGCATGGCAAAATTCACATACTAACATGGGAATAACAAAAGTTGCTTTTGGAGGACTGTTCAAACAGGCTTGGAATCAGGCTGCTACAATTGGGAATGCAACCAAAGGGTTTGAAAAGACTGGAATATTTCCGCTGAATGCCAATGCAATACCAGACCACAAGTTCATTGGGGATACTCTGGATCAAGACGGCAATACACCTGAATCTAATGATGAGCAGCAGTTGGACAATACACTTCCTTCTGTAGCTGCAGAACAAGTTAATGATGAGCAACCATCTACCACTCATCAACGGGTTGAGGATACACAGTCACCTACGTGTTCAAAATAGTTGGCAAATGAGCGATCTCACAGTATTGATGTTAGAAACGCCATAAAAGAAATTGTTCCCTCTCCGTTAAACGGCCCAACTGTAACTAAAAAATCCCAAAAGTTGACAAAGCCGATCTTGCATTTGACATCATCTCAAAGTAAGAACAATCTTCTTATGAAAGAGATAAAGAAAAAAGGTAAAGAAGAAAAAAATTCTGAAGTGAAAGAAAAAACGAAGAAAATGGTGCCATGAAAGCTGCGCTGATAGAGGAGGTATAAAAGGACCATACACTTGTGATTTATGTGGAAACCAATAAAAGTTAAGACATAATTGTTAGATCCGATTGGCCCCGAGATGTGGGGCGAATCGGATATTCCTTTGATTTTAGATTTTTTGCTTCTTATAAGAAAGATTTAAGTTTTATTTTAGTTTAGAATTTTGCATGTGAAACTATATAGAAAAACTGATTACATTCCAATAAATACATATGATGTTCCTAATACAGAAGTTATTTCTTTTAACCTCAAAGTCAAAGTGATCCGATTCGCCTCGGTCTACCGTACGTCTCAGACCCCCAAGAATGTAGATATTCCACCGCTAATAACAGCTCTTAGGTTTCTCATCATTCATAAATTAAACGTCATCGAACCAAGAATTGAGAAGTCGGTTGATGAGATTCCAAAGAATCTTGTAGTTTAAACTTTCTGCTAGGATAATATAATGATTTGGTAATTTGAAACTACAAAACTTAAAACAAGTACTATTAAAAAACACCTGAAGCGAAAATTGTTTATTTCGTGCTCTTGGGAGTTAAATTAAATTCTAGATTATAAAAATCATAAAGCTAGTGCAACAGTTGTTTACTTAAATAACCGACCTGATCATTATGTAAACATTGCTTCTCAATACCAAGGAGATCCGACGTTGTTGTAAATGGATAATTAAACGTAAAAACATAACAGTTGCACGCGTTTGCTTCCATTTACTGTTGTTCCCATAGATGTGGCTACAGCAGTAGGTTTTGGCGATCGTTGCACCGCCAATGCCGTGTAGTGGCTATAGAGTGCCAACCAAGGTGGTGAGCGTTGGTTATGGTGTACTGACATGGTGACACGGGTAGAGGCGGAGATAGGTAGCGTCTTATTGTCAGCAGAGATGGTGACAAAGGTGGGATGATGAAGGCCCTAGCGGCTGAAATGATATCAGATAATGCAGAAAGTTGATATTTTGTGGAAGAGTAAAGAGCTGATGGTTGGCATTGATAGATAGTATGTTATGTTGTTTTTCAGTGCAACACCTGTGCATGCATAAACTGTGAAGAGGCCCAAGAAACCACGAGAAGTATAGAACTCGACGACAATAATCCTCCCTTTCCCTAAAGAATGGACGTCATGTCATTACCACTAATACTGCACACGAAATGGGTAGCAAGTATCTCAGTTACTTACTATTTAGTTTTACGAATTTCTTCAATTCTTTAGGTTCATTCCTTGAATAAAGTAATGAATTACTTAAGAAATTTTCAGAAAATGAGTTAACATTCTGAGCGGCAACATTTTTCTTCTACTTCTAGTTTTATACACTGAGAGATATTGCAAACCAAAACATCTGAAAACCTCTAAAAAAAACTTTTAGCTGAGACATTCAATGACTACTGTCCAAAAGCTTTCTGAATCTTAATTTACTTCTACGGCAAGGATACATTTCAATCAAATCTTAAATTTCAATTTTCTTTAATTTTGGCATGTTTACAAAGTTTTGAGCGACCCTATTTCCATTCCATTCCAGTCCATTCTATTCCATTAGAATTGTAAGTCAAAAGTAAATCCAAGATCAGGGTAGAACGGTCTCAAAATGTAAAGATCCAGTACGTCACCTCTGTTGTACGTTGTAAACTGCAATAAAGCAATCATAATTCATTTCTGTGCAAGATGACATACTGGTCACAAGACCGTTCTTTCATTCCAAATATACTTATACCTACTACATTTGAAATCATTGATTCATTTGAAACGTATGTTTAACTAGTCGATGATTTTTTGTAAGTCTTTGTCAGTATCATTGAGATTTGCACGAGAATCATGTAGGTATTTTTAGAACGTTGAGCCTTTTAGAGGTCAAAAGCTGTAAATTATTTTGAAACCTTTTCATGAAAAAGCTCCAATTCCCAATAGATATGCTTTGACACGTCATCGTAGATACACAAGACACTAAACTTCTTTTTGCAAGTAGGCCTGAGAGGTTTGCATATTTAATTCTAACCTCTTAACTAAAATATCGTAGTTATAACACTTGTTTTGAATTGTTTTCGTTTCTGCGACTAATAAATTTGCTAAATAGTTAGTATACCTTTTTGTGGTTTAAAGAAGTATCTACAGTAGTAGTTCTCATATCTACACGATGTTTGGCACCATTTCCATTGAGGATCTTCAATGAAACAAAACACAAAGCTTTACGCATTTTGAGAAAGCCATGTGATTCCTAGGTTAGTTTCTAATCTCAAATGCTAATAACGTAAACGCACGTGTAAAGAGTTGAAAGCTTGACTTTCGTAAAACTGTTGTCAAACCATTGCATTGAACCTGACGAAGTGCATAAACAAATCCTAATTTCTTTGTAACTCCTGCATCGAACCAATCCAAAACTGCCTAGAATTACCTGGTATCAGCAAGAGAGAAAGAGTACAGACTAAGATATGGAGTAATGCAAACATTAGATAACATGTTATATCATCCAATGTTTTTCGCATTGAAATTGATAAAGCACACACACGTAACTACGTCTTGATGAGAATTACAAATGTTAAAGTACTTTTAAGGTAGATCTATCAAGTTTTGGCAGACCATCTACGAAAGTATTGGCTTGAAGCAAAAATGTGATGTGACTTCGAATAAATGTCAGAAAATGGGAATGAATGATTAGGGTTACCTTAAATCATGAAAGTTACCTCTATTATCCGGGTTGCGGACATTTCCCGGAGGCTTTCTCCCGGTGGCCTTTCCCCGGCATGGACTTTTCCCGGCACAGAATTTCGCGTCACGGATCTCTCCCGGCGTGGATTTCTGCCGGCACGGATATTTCCCGGCATACACGTAAAATTGGGGTTTCAACCATGCTTAGTCCACAATATCATGTAGTTACGTAATATTGAGCTGGCTATAACCTCTAACCCAACTTATAACCTAACCTCTAACTCACCTTCTAACCCAGGAGCCCCCAACCATATGTCCGCGGGCTGCAGGGGAAAGACTAACATACAGCTATAATGGGTATGTAAACTTGTTTAAAGCTAAAGTGGTTTTCTGGATATCACATCTTCAAATGATGTCCAACTATAAATTTACCTTGAAAAAATAAATGGTGTCCGCCTCTCAACCGATATTCTAGAATGTGCTCTTAAATACAAAAAGGTTGGGGACCCCTGCTCTAACCTAACCTTTAACCGAACATCTAACAAGCTCTCTCGCTGATGACTGGTTATAACCAGCGCAATATTATATTACTGCATGATATTGTGGACTAAGCATAGTCGAAACCCCAATTCTACGTGTATGCCGGGAAATATCCGTGCCGGGAGAAATCCACGCCGGGAGATATACTTGCCGGGAGATATACTTGCCGGGAGAGATCCATGCCGGGAGAGATCCATGCCAGGAGAGATCCGTGCCGGGAAAAGTCCGTGCCGGGAGATGTACCTGCCGGGAGAAATCTGCCGGGAGCAATCTGCCGGGAGCTGCCCGGTTTCCCAATTATCCCCCTTATGTCTGTCTATAATTAGAAACCGAGCTGTAGATGAATCCCTGAAGGTTTTATTTATTAGGCAACGAAAACTATTAGTGACATTCCTGTAGAAGGCTTGACTTTGCATTGCAGGCTTCTGATGGTTCAAGTAACTTCACAGGTACCTAAACTAACATTTTCCAATAACTTCTGTATATTAAACATTTAAAGTCATATTTTCTTTAATTATCGCTTTTCAAGTTTGAAACTCTCGCAATTAAATCAACTTAACTAACAAATGCATTAGAGATCAAACTGCATGCTAACATTAAATTTTTCTCAGCTTCAAAACGTTTTTAGACGTGATTATCGATACTATTCTGGCAGGGTTAACGTCCATTTTAAGATTATCTATCTTTCAAAAAACCGCAAAAACCTTTTAAAACGAAATGAAAAATTAAATATCGTATAACATCGACGCATTTCAATGAAAACTCCAAGTCTAAAAATAAAGATTCTTCTTTAGAATCAATATAATTATATCACCATGGAAGGTTTTCCATCAATCGTTAACCTGTAAACGAAACCCACATTTTACAGTTTCAAAATGTTCAAGTTCTCACAATAAATATTAAATTTGTGTTCATATTCATGGAACTATACGATTACAAAACTAAAAGTTTCCCCCTGAAGTGTCAAACGCTGACAAGTTACAAGGGTCAGGGTCTTTTTGAGGGTGGTCGATCGGTCCCACACGGGCGACGGCATTCCTAAAATAAAAGTTCGAAGTCCCGGATTTCTTCTTAGAAAACCACCCCATACTTTTATTACCTGCATGGAGACAAAAAAAGTATTTCGGTCCTTGCGAGGAGACTTCGTGTTTGAGTTTTAAAGGATTTTTACCTTTAAATTACTACGTAATAGGAGTGAAAATGAATAGGGTAGGTTTAAAATTGCGAGTAACAAAGACGTCTGTGCCCTGTACTATAAGCTTTCTTTTGCACGACTGTCACTCAAATTTTTAGACTTGAATGCTGGGTTATTATATAAGCCCTTGATTTGTATGTTAATGCCCTTTTATGGTGCATGTTTCCGTGTGCTCGGTTGGAACTACATAATGCATCCTTTAAGAAATTATTATTATTATCATCCGGTAAAATAAGACGTCGTAGAATAATAAAGAATTCTAATCTGTAATAATTTTATTCTAATTTGAAAGAAATAAAAGAGTATTTGTCTAATTCTATTATTATTATTAAGAAAAATAAGAAATCAATACTTCGTTACTTAATTTCCTGTATGTCAAAAACAAGAAAACAGAGGAGGCATTTTGAAAATGTTTTGCAGTTAACTGATAAACTACAAAAAGCAATCTAGAGATTCCTTTATCATGTCTGGGGCCTCGAGTGACGTTGTTTATTTTTCTAAAGCACATATAGATAGAACGTGGACCTCTGGGCACATGCAGACGACTGTAATTATGATATAAACTTTGATAAGTAGGAACGTTATCATTGTTGTCCTATATATTTATAAACCATTTTTGTTTTGATTGTATCGTTTCAAGATTTTGCTTAATTTACTTTATTCCTAGGTGTCAATATTAATAAAAGACTTGATTAATACATTGAATTATAACTTTATAATAAGATAATTTATCCTGCATACAATAAAGCATTCTGTAGTTGCTGTAGTTAAAGAAGGTATTTTTATAAGAAAGAAAAAACATCAAAGATTAAGCAACCTTTAAAATTCTAATAGTTGTTCTTTATTTGTTGTTAAATGTTTATATTAAATAAATAATAATATTTGTAAATTTCTAGACGAAGAATTCCATGTATGACAGTATATGTATGTAGTAGTCGTTTTTGTAGCATTAACAGTATTACAAAACTGAGGCTTCATTTGGCCGATTTATACTTCCTTTAAAAAATATTGATATTTAGCCACTGATTGGTCGCCTGTGTACACCCAAGAATTCGAAGATTCTACCACCCCTCATTACTTATTACTAGTCCAAATAAACAACAAAGTAATATTAAAATAAAAAAAATTCAACTTCTGAAATTTCGCCCGTACGCAGTGCACATCCTGTACGCGTCTCTAATAGTATTTGTCGAAAATAAATAAAAGCAGGAAAAACTCAGTTTAAATTTTAGATATAATGGAATTTTTCCAATTGTTGAGTACGTATTAAAGTTCTCTAAATACTGTCCATGCCAGTCAGATCCATCCAACTATCTCTGCTGTTTGATTTTCTTTATTCGACTTGTTCGATAAGATTGGTCTATACGTCATTGATTTTTCTTACCTAATTTTTCGTTTCATCAATTTAAATACTTTATTTTCTTCAATAACATTTTTCTTAATATACAGTCTCAGCCAGAAAAAAACTAGAACATGATCATTTAAACGTACGGAAGCTTTGAAGTCGCTGGATTCCACATAATTTGAGGGAAGCTCACAAGAAGAATCGTGTGAATTGATGCAAAGATATGCTGAAGAAATCCAACCGAGGTCATTCAAATTTAGTGTACGACATTGTTACTGTTGACGAAATTTGGATCTATTCATTCGAGCCGGAAACTAAACAACAATCCACTTTTTGGATGTTTCGAGGTGAATCGAAACCCACAAGAGTTGTTCCTTCACGCGTATTTTGGACATGTGCCAACCATAGCTTTAGAGAATCGAAAAACTGTGAACGCTGATTGGTACACAACAATTTGTTTTCCGGAAGTCATTGGTGAAATCGGAAAAAACAGTCCAAATCATCGCATCCTTCTTCACCATGGCAATGCAAGTGCCCACACAGCTTCTCAAACTGTCGACTTTCTAGCCAATGAAAAAGTGAAATTGGTGTCGCATTGACCGTATTTGCCTGATGTAGCACCAAATGACTTCTTTCTGTTCCCGGCAATCAGAAACAAGATGCGTGGTGAGCGTTATTCTTCACCTGAAGCAGCCGTTGTGGCATTTGGGCAATTGGTTTTTGAGGTACCAGCTTCAGATTAGAAAAAGTGGTTCGAAAATTGATTTGAGCATATGCAAAAGTGCATTGATGCTAAGGGCGAATATTTTGAAAAACAATAAAGCCATTTACTAAATTGTATCTGTCTTTCTTAACCATTTGCAGAAATTCTCCTAGCAATAAACAAACAATATCTCTAGTGTGATTTACACATCTAGAAACTAGGTGGCTCAGTATTTTCTTCCTGGATATTTGACGCATATAGCAGAATTTCTTAAAACTTCAGTTGTCTTATTTACCACGGTGCAGCACCTGTGGCAAGTTGTCTCATTTGCAAGTCCTTGCATCGGCCATGTAGGTTTGTTCCAACATAACTCTTAAACTAGTTAAACTAGTTGTCACGGACAAAATTTTCTCTGAGCAAACTCGTGACAGTGCGGGATAGTTTGAGATTTATGTTGGAACAAGCCTAATACTCTAATAGATTTTGCTTAATACTGCTTTCAGAATTGTGTCGGTTATTGCTGAGGTTAATTTTTGTTTTTGAACTCCTCATTCAAGTACTCTGTACCCCTGTACTTCTGCAATGGTTGCATTGGAAAATGCATGGAAGAAGAGACCTTCCCTTAACTTTGTATATGTTACGTTAATAACATAAGTGACCGGTCGGTCTTATCAATTCTAACAACTAACCGAAGTGATGAATTACATCGGCGCCTATAGGGGGACATAGGGGGCCGTGCCTCCCCTGAGAATATTACAATGTATACCAATAGAGCGTATATTGTTTTAATTAAATTTATTTTTAAAAAACTTCTTTTTTCATTCTTTGTTAAATATATATTTTTAAACACGAATAAAGGTTTTCTAAATGATAAACTGGGGACAAAGGTATTTTAAAGTTTATGATGTAGGGCTCGGATGTTTAGGCCCTAAAAATTGACCAATGAATTGCAAAATATGATCTAACAACTTTTTACTCCTATTAATATCACTATTATACATTAAAAACTGTAAAAAAGTAACACTTAGTTTTCCTCATAGTTCCAATGTTTGAGCTTGCTTTGTTTATTGATCTATTTTGACTGCATTGTACTGAATGACCATGTGTTTCTTGAGGCTATCAAATGAAAATGATCGCCGATTGCCACTAAGTTTAGCTTTGTAACAGGAGAAGCAGGACGTTATAGGAGCATATTAAATAAAGTTTCCTTTTCACATTTTCACAATTTTCCCATCTGCCTGTTCAATATTGAGTTCCACATTCCTGACAATTGCCGGAGAGTTTTTGATGTCGAAACCAACACCTTCTAACCTAGTAATCGCATATACCGCCAAAGTTAGATTTGGTGTATGTCAGCCTTCTTGATAGGCTACTAGAAAACAGCTCCTGCACTATCTTGATAGAAGCTACATCATCTTTACTGAAACCATTTACAATGTGCTTGATGACTGAATAGTTTGCACAATAATATACAACAGCACCAAGCCCATGTTCCCCATCTGGTAATGACCGGTAATGAACTAAATTTTGGAATATCTCAATCCTCAGTAGAGCTTTTACGAAGATCTTTTTTACATTGGATATTAATTTATCAACATCAGGAAGATTCGTCACATGTATCATCTTTGAATAGAACCTTTCATATCTTTAGCAGCATTTAGCATGTATGGCTCAGCATCACTTATGAAAAGAAGTTGTCCCACAACAGCTTCATAGCATTATCAAAAAGAATTGTGATATTTGAATGATCAGCTCGTTTCAAGACTTCAGTTGTCAGTAGGAAGTTTTTGCCGGGGCGATCAGCGTGAAGTATTCCAATAATTACATTGGCTACATATCTTCCTTCGAACATCTGTCAATTCATCAATAAATACCCATATCTTGTTATCCGCTACACTATCCCGTTTGAGGTGTTAATTGGGCTATTGTCACACTCTGTTGTGATATTTTGTGGCGACGTTTCGGAAATTCACTTTGCGTTCGCTCTGAGAAGGGTGGTTTGGTTTATTATTTTGCATTTCTAATTTGATTACTACGCAGGGTGCCTGAACCACTGAGCTGCTGGGGCGATCTACTTATGTAGTTTTATAAGTTCTATATAAGTTGCATTTCCGTAGCTGGATGCGCAATAGATTATTGTTGGTGGCTGCACCGTAGTCCTTCGCGCAGTATTGGCATCCATATGGGTTTTATTTCTAAGCTAGCCGGGCTTATTGGTTCTAGCGTTAGCGCTATGTATGTAGCCTCTTTCAGATTTGAACGAGTTCTGTGCTTCTCTTTGGTCACTATTTGTGCATTATCTCATTGGATGCGGTGGTCTTCACCTCATACGTGTTTTGCGATTCTCGATTTATCGGCTTCTCCCTTCTTGATGTTAATTATTCTCGTAACAGACAGAGAGGTAGTTTTTGCATAGTGTTGATTCCGTAGGAATAGTTTTGTTAGTAGATTTTTCCATGAGATTCTTGAAGTGAGGATTATCTACTTTGTTTAGCGGAATGTTAGCACTCACCATCATTTTACACAATTCATTTGAAAATTCCGACGTTTTATTTGTAGCTATCGAAACTGATTGCTCTCGAAAATTAGACGTTGGTTTTTCATTGGACGGCGAAATTTTAGAAAGAGTTACAAAGATTTTCAATTTTGTGTTCTTAACAAAAATATTTTTTACGAAATATAACTAAAATATGACCTTTTTGGGAAAAGTGCTTAAAATATGCCCTTACATGCCAAACATGACTTTATATGACCAATAAAAACCACTTAATATTGTATAGAAAAGCTCAATTCGCACTAAAAATGTGTTCGGCATGAAAATAGACGTAAACAAAAATAAATGTCATGTCATAAACACCCGAGCCCTACGTGAGTGAGTGAGTCGTAACAATTAAAAATAATGCAAACTTTTTATTAGCCCCCCTCGAGAAAAAAGTCTATGGGCGCCCATGATCAATTACAATATTAGCCGGCTCTTGATGTTAATGACCAAATTACCTCTTTGACTGTAACATATACAATCTAGAATTTCATATTTGTAGTGTTAAATCTAAAATATGGACTCATTTGAATTATTACTGCAGAAGTAGTTTGGAGTTGACTCATCATCAGTGAAAATGACTTAAAGCCATACAAGCGATACAAAAAGAAAACAGTTTCAGTAGTTATCTACGTTTAGTCATTTACACCTTCTCGATCTGAAGAATCTTCATGTTCTTCAAGGTCTTAAAATTTTGGTGAAGCTTTCTTTCAGTGGGTTGAAAGTTTGTTTCATCATCACTTCAAATAGACTCACGTTAGACCGATGACTTCTTTAAGAAGTAAGTTCTTGAATTTCTAATACAACCAAATCTACTTTTGCATACTTTTCTATGATTTTAGGAATTTTATCTTTTTATTTTTATTCCTCTTATATTGTTGAGCAACGCTGTCTATACCGGATAATAAATGGTATAGGCATCATAATCCGTCATTTTTTATTATTTTGAAAGATCTGAATTCCTCAAGGAGAAAAATAAGTTCAATTTTACTTCCGGTTTAACTAAAAGGGCTTTAACGTTTTTATCAAAAATAGCTCCCTATATTCTTGCGACTATTTTAATGGTTTGAGAATCTTCTCTCCAACCATCTTCGATTCCAAACTAATGACCATAATTAGGGCTGTTCATCATTATACGTGAATACTATAAACTTGTAAAAAGAAAATTGAGCAAGCAGGGTCTGGAAACGAAAAAACATTGTTAGTCAATCCCAATACCTTATTGAAAAATTTTAGACTCAAGAGCTTTGTCGTATTGTGATCACTTGCCTTTTGCTGTGACGAGTATTCATTTAATCTATCCTGGTAGAGTTATTTTACAGTTGGACCTTTCAATAGATCTACTTCATAGATACTTTTTTTTCCTGTATTGTCTGCTCTTCTTGTTCTTTTGATTCATATACAATTCTACTTTCCTGTTTACTAAATAATGACCTGTATTTAGCTCCTTGTTACGTATGTAAGTTGTCGATTAACACCGCTATGAATGTTATTACATAATTGATTTTTGGTTTCAGGTAGTATCGCAACATCAACTGCATTTTTTTTGTTGATTCTATTATTATTACTATCTTTCTGATGCATTTGTCATAATTAAAGGGCTGAAAAATATGCAAAATGCCCACTGCATATTCTAATATAACTCTTCAGAATTATGAAATCACAGATTTTATTGTTTTCTAGGGCTATTTAAGACATAACAATAAGTAATAAAGCGGGTAATTCCAACGCATTTTTGTAGCATTTTGCATATTTTTATACGCTTTAGTCATAATATTTCAGTTTGTCGATTTTGCCATCTGATTCATCCATTCCAAGGCCATCGTCAAATTCAATTTCTGGTTTTACGTGGATGGTTACTAGTTCATTCGTACAGACTGTTTATCTTCAAGGTTTCCTCTCTTTTAGGCAAATTTATTCGTTTTCTTCTACCGCTGCTGTGACTGTTTCGGGCGTTGTTTTTATCATGTTCGTCTGTAAAGGCCCATTTACATTTCGTTCTTTTTCAACAGTTTTAACCGTCGGGTAAAACTGTGTCGGGTAAGAACGATGAACGTATACATCTACACTACATCAAGCGTTTATAAGTTTGGAGTGTGTGTGGACATATTTCACAATGAAATAAAAAAAAATACTTTATGACAGTGACGGCGTTAATTTTATTAGAGAGAAAAAGTGCTGAAAGAATGAAAAAACGCTCCAAATGAGCAAAGCGTTGGCTCCTAAAAAGACGTGTATTCTCCCACGTCAACCTTTTGGAAGAACTGAGACACCAAACGGGCAACTGATCTTGTCGTATGGGAAACAATGATATAAGAGACGCCAGGCAAAGAATTGTACTGATTTGTGATGAAGCTATTGCAAACTACGATACTCACGGTCGAAGTTGGTAGTAGACAATAAAGAATTATTGGAACAAGTCGATAAATTATAAACAGTGACTTTTGCTAAACCAAAAAGTTTCAGGAAAACTGAAAGTAATCTATAAAAATCTGGAAACATCATGTCAGAATCTAGGTTAACAAGCATCAAAGCTTTCGCAAGATGCATACGACTTTAAAAGAATAACACAATCTGAAGAAAGAAAGGGAAATAATAATCGGAGAGTTGATAAGACTAATACTATAATAATTGAGACTGACAACGAAGAAAATCAAGAAGATAAGAGTCAAAACTTCGGACAAAAAGAAGAAATTCAGCTTGAAGAAGAAAGTACATAAATTTGAAAATAAAGATCAGGACTGGCTCAAAGCACGTCGCTGTCCTTACGCAAAGATCGTTTTTGTGTCCTTGCCCTTTCTGCTTTCCCTTTCCTTTCACGCTGTTTTCACTGCAGCTGGGACTGGGTACGAAAGTTATCCGCGAGCACCCATAAAGTGAGGTCTCCCTTGGCCTTCGGACTAATCATGAGACGCCAGAGGGATCTTCCTCAAACTTTAAATTCGACATAGAGTCTACTTCGGCCAGGTGACAACCCTACTTTTATGCCGCTTAACAAATGACTCCCTTAGATTGTGCCTAAAGCGCCTAACAATCTGAGCCGTCTCTGATGAAGATTCGTTTCAGATGTCTTCAAGTCTTAATTATATGTGAGTACTGTATTCGACTTTATAAAGTTTTTAAAGAGGTTCTACCATCATCTGTTACAGCCATCATTACACAGTTAATTATTATTAACTTCAAGCCTAATTGCTTTTAACGTCGACGATCTTTCTCCTTAACTCTTAAAATTCATAAAACTCATGTCAGTCTGTTTGCGATTATTATAATAGTTCTTATCGCCTCATATAACAGCTCTACCTAGTTATTTTAGCTCTTAACTAATGTAAAAGTAGAGTAAAAGAAAGTATTCAGCATTTTGAATTTTCTGCTGTACAAACTCAAAAAAATTATTCATTCAGAGTTTCCAGCTTTCAAATATTACTATTTATTGTTGGTAGAAACTCTTCGTCTACCAAAAATAGTAATTATTTAGTTTAATTAAGTAGTTAATAATTAATAGATTTTGTTCAGAGGGAATTAAACACAGTCATCTATTATGACTACGTACTATTTTTGCGCTTCCCACATATCATTTAAAACTCGGGCATCAGCTGTCCTTAAAGTTTTGTTTACTTTTGTTGATTTGGTTTGCCATAAAAGGTTTTTATATTTCATTATAAATCTTATCGAAATGGTTTTTTAAAATCAATTTTTAATTAGTTACTGCTTAAAAAACTTGGAAAGTGTTAATTGCGAAAATAATTGTGGCAAAGTTTTTATCGATGCGTTTATCTAAGTTTTTAACTTTTTCCGGCATATATATATTTGACTATTAAAATATCGAACATCCTGTAGAGTTTCCATGCGGGCGCTTATCGGGAACGTAGAGCCGAGCAGCCCAAGTCACGTGACTTTTTTTTATTTTCATAAGATATCCTGTGTATATCTGGTGTTCACGTCTGGCCGACTTCACAATGCAGTGACATGCTCCAGTAGACCAGGCAAAAGGTGCACATTCAATGCAGAAGCGGTACCGCTTAAAACTTTATTGGTATTCCGAACAGAGAATTGCGAGCGCGTCCCTCGCAGGCTTGCGTGTGTGCTCCGGCTCGACATTTCTTGTTGGCGAAAAATAATTTTTTTAAAAAAATTGCCAAGCCTTAAGACCTGGAATAAATTATTTTATTTTGTTTTTATGAATTATGGGAATTCGGTGGGTGAATTATATGATTTATATTTTGTTTTTATGTGCTATATTTTAAATGTAATTTATACGAGCATGTTTACAGGTGGTAAACGAAAATTAAGGATTAAAAGAAGAAATAAAATATTTTTTGGACGCGTAATAATTATATTTATATTCTCTCAATCTTTTGTTGCTGATCTTTATGTAATTTTGAAAATAAAATGCTTTTAATAAAAATAAAACTTTAAATCCAAGCGTAAACATTCATAGAACGCATACTAACTACTATTATATTGGCTAGGGTGCCTCTGCCTGTAGCATGCCATAGCTGGACGAGTCGAGTCAAACCAAATCGTTCCTGCAGTATGAATCCAATAGTTGAGAATTCTCTGGGAAAAACCTTCTGGCTAACTATTCAAGGCACCAGCATGCTACATTGGACCTGTTAAGTTGCGTGGTTAATGCTGAGAGAGTGTGACGTGAATTTATTGTTTGGGCAACGTTTATGTCCAAGCAAGTCGTCGTCGGCGTTATATACCTACCGTTCAACTGGACGAAAATACAGTTTCAATTTTTTTAAAAGTTTTAATTTTGTTTAATTAACACTCCGGTGGAAAAATAGAAATAAATTATGTGTCAGTAACTTGATAAATTATTAATTTAGGTTATTTTTATTTAGATTTTCTTAGCAATTATAAAACAAAAATATTTATCCAAAGAAATTAAATATTATTGTCATAGTACTATTACTATTATTATTATTTTATAAATATATTCTGAATGTGGGTTAGGTTAGTGTTTACCATCGCGTAAATTTGAATTTGAATGAAAAGTGAACTGCTTAGGTAAGCCAGGGAAAAATTATGGAAAAATATTTTTAAGCTTCATTTTCCTTTAGAAAAGCATATTCAATTATAAAACGTTTTATCTAAAAATGAAACCAAGAAAAACAATTATTACATATTCATAAGTTGTTTCTAAAAACCTTGCACAAATGAAAAAGGGGAGTGTATATCGACTACGCTGCAACGCATACCAAAACGGGAAGAAGGTAAAGATAAACAGAGAAGGAAAAGAGAACGAAAAAGAGGAACAGGAAAGAAGTTTGCTTTACGCCTGATTCACGCAGAAACAATTTCAACTCAAATATCCTCGACTATGTAAACATTCGCGATAGAATTTTAAATTTATTGCAGGAATAATTTGAAAAAAGTTAAGTTTTATTGATTTCTTGTGAAGTCGATTACAACCTCCAAATTTGCATTTTGATGCGGAAGAAAGAATTAGATAAATTTAGGATCTTTCATGTGGAAAATTTGTACAGGGTGTTTTGAAAAAACAAATTAAAAAACGTTCGCTTTCTTTAGGAACTACTAGAACATTTTATTACATTAAGAAGGTAATTTAATTACTATTGTCAAAGGTAACAAATAATTATGTATGTAGTAATAACCACCTATGGTAACAGTTTACAGTAAAAATTACTTTTTATTTAGATATTATATTATCAACGCTTAACGCAAAAAGTCATTATCGTCCTTTTATCCCAGTTGGCATTGTCACCTAGTAAAGTGAACGACTGCATGCGTTGTAGAAAAGTTAAGTGACTTTTAATTAATTTGTACCACATTCAATATTCATTCATTCTTATGAAATTGCAAGGATCCTTTTTGCAGAGATCCTGGAAGTAGTAAGTTCTAATATGATGTACTGAGCTCCATTTAAGAAATTTTTGTCATGTACTATAAGCCATTACCGTGTATTCCTACTGTGAAAATGTCAACCTCGAGGAAAAACAGGGCAATCCTATCAAAAAAGCAAACGCAAGACTCGTCCAAGAGTTTCCAGTTGTTTTAAGATTGTTGCTCTGCACCGAAGACAGGAAAGAAGAATATAAATAGCTCCATTTCTGCGACACTGCATGTTTCGAAGTCACAGCTTGTTAGCAAATATAAAATCTATTTTTTCCAATTATTGTGGCCGAAAAATGTTTAATGTCTATCTATTTCTCTTTTTATAACCTATTTTAGCTAGCGGTTTCCATAACCATTGTTTAGCTTCTTTCTTCAGTGGTTGCAAGTTTAGGTTGGCAGAATCATTTAAGCAGTTGCTCCATATGCTCAGAACACAAGCTAATACCATTGTCATTTGGTGATATTTGTAAGACAAGCTAACAAAACCTTTAGATCACTTCGAAATCAAAACTCTTTTCCTTTCTAGTAAGATTTTTTTAACTTTTTGTTTTTCTCAAGAATAATCTTTCATTATCATCTTCTATTAGCGTCCATGATATTACCTACTTATTTAGTATCTGATTCCGTGCAATACGTATAATAGAAAAACTTATCAAAATAAACATTGTTTTGAGAAGTTCTTTGGTCCAAAAGTTCTTTTCTTTGCTATAAGAGAAATATTATCTATAAAATTCCAAGGCATGTCCATAGCATCAATTCTGATAACGATTACTTTTTTATTACTTTTCGAGACTATTATAGTGAAGAAGAGCAGGAAAGTTTGACATTCCTAAAGGAGAATAACAAAAAGTAAGTATTAACTAGAAATTTATCGAAACATTTCCCATCTTCAGTCTTTAGGATTCTGATTTCATTAAATTCTTATGAAATCCCAAAAGACCACACTGTAAGAAGTGTTTGAGGTGTAAACGGTGGTTCTATTAGATAATCAGAAAGAAAAACAGTAAGAGAAGTGACGCGTCATATAGCACTTTTTAAAATATCTTCAATTGATATTTGCAGTTATGACGTCTAACAGTTTCAACTAAGTAACATAGAGGGTCGAAACGGTTTCTTCACTTTTTTTTTGATTTCTAAAAAACAGAAAAAGTTCTAATCGGATTACAAAGAATTGTGTCATACATATATTGTTCAGGAAAATCTAAAGGTACTTTTTGTTTTAAGGTCATGTTAATATGTTAGCGATTTTGATTCAAATTGGCAGACCGCGTTATTAGTATTTATGAAGATCAATTCTTCTCTTTAATCTCAATTATTCAACAACTCATCATACTGATACTCATCTCACTCACGTAAGAAGCTCCATATGGCGTGAAATTCGAACCTCATTGTTCGCTTCTAAAATGAGTCTCTTCGTACGAATCTTACTAATAAGAATTTATTATAAGCAAGCATGATCCATACAGATTAAAGAAATTAAAGTTATAGAAGGCTCTGTTACTTACGGGTCCACGCAACGTACTTAGCGTGCCTTACTTTGAAAACACACTTGGTCAGAACTTCAGAGATTCGAAGACTTGTAGCAACTGTTTATCCAGCAATCTTAGTGTTTGGGCAAACATCTAAACATATATAAACTAATAAACTTGAACTTCATCTTATATTAACATATCTTTTTTTTTGTAATTTATTGTCTGAAGATTTTGGACATCAGGAAGAGAAATCTACCGAGCCTTTCTTCCTAACAGTATCAATTGCGTAATATACATTGTCACTAATTTGCATTAAAATCCATTTTGTTTGCATTTACAATAGGCAACACTGAAAATCTTTGTTTTTAACAAAAATCTTATAATTATTATTCTTTTATTACTATTTATTAATGCGAGGAATAAGACTAACTTGTTTATATTGAAAGTAACGATTCACAATGGTTATGATTAGTACACAGCGTCATTCACTACATTGACGCATAAAACATCAACAAGTGACTCATGAGATGTTCATTTTATTCAATACCGCGTTCGTTTAATAAACTGTGAAGCTGTAACTTCCAAAAGGTATACAATTACAGTATATATGTATAGTAAAATAAACTATGACAAAACTCTAGGCACATTTACCCCGATAACAATCAGAAATTCTGTACTGAAAAACTCAAGAAGCAACTTTGTAAAAATAATGAGAAATCAAAATATTGCTACTGCGCAATGTAACAGACAGATTTGAATTGAAATGAAGAAATCTTGCCTCTTAATGCATATAATAAGGAAAGTGAAGTCTAAATGAAGATTGTGAGCAATCCGGGCCGTAATAAGGTAAATCTTCGCGCTCTTAAACCAATTTGCTACAGGTTATTAACGGGAAGCTTGTCTTATCGAAAGTTTCATCAGAAGATTTTTCCCAGACGTTTTTCCAATGTAAAATCTCCTAATAAGTCCTGAAGAGCTTTTAAAAGAATGTCACTTCTTCGAATCGCTCTATCAATTACCATTGGAACAAAATCCTTCTTTTTTATTTCTAAGATGAGTTTTCTCTAGTTCCTGTCTTAATTATGAAGCTATGATGCTTATTAACTTATAAACCTTAAATTCACTTGTTGTATCAAACAACATCGGGATCAGGCACGTAACCAGGGAAGGTGCTGAAGACCCCCCCTCCCCGAGAAATAGTCTTGATACAGGCCTGATAAAGAAAAATTAATAAAACCCTATCCCTCCATTTCCTAAAGTTTCAAAGCCCCCCCTCCCCCGAGAAAAAATTCTGGCTACAGGTCTGATCGGGATCCTTATTTAAATTTGTCGCTTGACGTAATTGATATAACGTGTGCAGCAGAATTCTGTTCAAATGTGGTTAGTTCATATTTATCCTCAATTATGGCAAGACAGCGGTGTTACTCTTTGCAAACTATTTCTTAGGAAAACACAAGCACAGTTTCTTCTTCATTCTTCTTAGCCCATGGACGTCCATCGTTGAACATAGGCCTCTCCCATTTCCCGCCATCTGTCTGTGTTTTGTGCGATCCGTTTCCATTCTAGTCCCTAGTCCTGATCGCATTTGAAGTCGTCCTCTTGTTCTGTGTCCGAGAAATGGTCTCCATTGTTGTACTACTGTGTTCCATCGCTGATTTTTTGTTTTATTATATGTTTACCAAAGCTCTATTTAACTTTGGCAAGTTATACCCAACATCAATCTTTCCATGACCGTTTCGACTCTTATAAGTTTTAACGTGCTGGCTTGAGTAAGGGTCCAAGTTTGACACCCATATGTCAGCATTGGTAAGATACACCGATTAAAGACTTTACTTCTCAAGTATAATGGAATCCTGTTGTTTTTCGATATTTATGCAAGTTTGCCAATCCTGCCCACGGTAGCCTTGTTCGTCTAGTGATTTTAGCTGTTTGATTTTCTTTGTCGAGTTTGAATATTTGTCCTAAATCAATAGTATATTCGCTAGTTTTCTCTAGTATGTGACCATTGATATTTATGTTTCTCTTATCATCTGTGTTTGTCATTGTTTTTTTGTATATTTATTGTTAGACCAATGTTTTCTGATATTGTTGTTGGTTGTTGGGTCACAATTTGTA
>VTPC01004960.1:74320-103163 GCA_011009095.1 Ignelater luminosus
ATATAAAGATACGGCCGAAATCTTCAGAAAAACATCAACTTCTTTTTACTCGAAGTATAGTTTGAAATTTGCTTGTAAGTGAAATCGGAATTTGGAATTTAAGTCTTCTAGTGGCTCAACTGGTTGTTAGATCTTAATGTTATTAACTTACATCTATGGTGGAAACTGAACTCACAGAAATCTGGATGAAGTGATGGAGACAAAACCAAGCAAATGGAATCTTACCACTTACTAAGCAAATTAAGTCTTTTATCTTTTAATGTGTTGGCTTGTTGAAATAAAAATAAATATGTGGATGTAACAAGCTTTTGGACTAATTCCTTTTAATAAAAAAAATAATCTTTTCCTTATTCAGAAATATTTTTTAACTAACACAAAGGAATAAGAACTGTATTTGAATTGTACAGTTGAATATTGTACTTGTTATGAAACATACTGTATATTTGTAAAATGCTTTCTAACTATATATTCTTATTCTACAATTTTATTTTTCAAATAGTAAATATTATGTTAAACGGTTTATAATTGCCCATTGATAGTCTTTCTGTGATCCTAAATATTATACTACAGTTTTGGGTACGCAACTATTAAAGTAATCGACTTCTTTTGTTCTCTTTATATAATTCTTTGTTACACATAAACTTCTAATATTTCAAATAATTGCGTACTGATGACACGTATTTTAAAACGCAAGGTTGTTTTGTAAGTAGGTAAGTAATTATAATTAAGTGGTTATGAAAGATTTTACTTAATTTTCTAGGTTTCTCTAAATTTGCCATTTTTGCATAACTTTGTTTATTCTTAAGACGTTCCGAAGATCCTGTGAACAGTTACAGAATACAGATTTGAGATTAAGCTGCCATATTAAATGTTAAACCATTTTGGGCTAGTGCAAGTACATATTCAGTACAGACAGAAAGTTATTATACAAATTGCAAATCCGTTTTAACACGTTAACGTAATATTTATTTCATACTAGAATAAACCATTTCAGCTACTGTGTAATTATGGATATAAAGTTTATTTGCTGTTAATAATTTGATTAATTTAAAAAATGTTATTTTAATATTGTTATAATTCTATTGAAGGTATCGTCTCAATGTTGTTTTTATAGATTTCCAAACAGATATTTTTCTTCTTGCCTGCCATCATTATCTCTTGACCTCAACTTACCACATGGTTATATAATCTTTATTTTGTTTCAAATATCCATTTGCCAAGATATTTTTGTACCTTATCAACTTACAATTAGGGGATTTTCTTTCATTATTATCTTTATAAGATTGTATTGTAAGTTTATTCTCTTGTATCTTCTAATGAGGTAAAGGTCCATCTTAATTTTAGGAAACAAAATTACCTCTTTTTTTACTTACTATTAATGTGGTTTTTGTCTTGCCAAAATGGTATATTTTTTAAGAAACACTGAATGGTATCGATTAACAAGTTCTTCAATTCGAATCTTGAATAAATCGATGAATTTATCTTTATTAACCAACCTCACATTCCTACCAATAAAATTTTTATATTTCAATCTTCATTTTATTTGGAAACGAACTTCGACAAAAGCTTTGAATCATTGTGTATAGTTGGTAGATTCATTCCCAAGGATTTTTCTTATTTTACAGAAAGTACATATTATCGGCGTTCTTGGACATCACTGGATAGATATTGTAACAGAGACTACGACGAATCTTTTGCCTTCAAAGGCTATTGTCCGTGAAACGTTCTGATCCCGATGTTTCTACGAAAACTTGCTATTTAATTCAATTAATTAAGAACAATTATAGATTTTCCATTTCCTACTATTTTTGAACTACTGTGAATAAAAATGGCAGTGGGCCCTAATTTGATAATTTTTCGGAATAACATAATTCAAAAGCTTAAAAATTACAGTAAAAACAGTAAGCACATCCTAGCTTTCAAATTAATTCGTGCCACTGCAAACTTCTTTCTTCTTGAACTTCATTAGAAATGGAATTGTGTGATTTTTACGAAGAATTACTTTTTAAAATAAGATTCCAATAATTCTTAACGGACAACTCTTGCAATTATAATAATTGTAACTGCAATTATTATTATAACAATTTTAAGTGCATTTGCTGCACTAAAAAATATTTTTGTTGCAATTTTCAAGCCATTAAGTTTGGCGACCCGAATGACTCGATGTGCTTGAACGTTATTAAAGAGATAGGCACTGTGCTTCAAAGAATCAAAGAAGCGTTAATAATAAACGCGAAACGCATCATTAATAAACGGAAAACCAATACGATCGTAAGCACAAAGTGCGTGCACTAAACATACGCACGTGTGTGCCGATACAGCAATTTGTAGCACTTGAATTACAATTCACGTTAAAGGAAATGGTTGGCAAATGCTTGGATTTAAATTTTCTTACGTCATATTTTGTTTATCCACACCTTTACATCAAAGAAGAAATACACTGTGTTGTAAATTGAATCTTTTACATGAATTACAACTAATAAACTCATTAAAAAATTTAATTTAGATTTTAGCTCTCGTTTGGATCCTTTCTGATTACAGTTGTTGGAATCATTTAATAGTGAATTTGCCTTCGGCGATAGTAATCAAAAAAAGGCTGACATTTGTTTTCAACTAATCGTACCCGTGTGCATAAAAAAGTAATGGTCAGTTAAAAACAAATACAGTCAGGGCCAACTTTATTTAGTTATTTTCATCTCAATCTTGAATTTAATGGTTGCTACTGTCTTGTTCATGTTTGTAATTACGATTGATTTTATTTCTCAACACAAAAATTATTTTTCGTCCTAAAACAGGAATTGCTAAAAAAGAAAGAATTGAATGGTAAGTAAAAGCATATAAATTGCAGTCCCGGTATTGATAAAATAAAGTCATAAGCAAAACCGCATTCGGTTTCCATTTCTTTTTATCTCCAAAACTTGTTAGATCTTCACTTTATCTTAATATTGCTAGACTAGGATTTGCTTATAAAATTATAAGATAACTAAATTATTTCTTCAGTTTCTTTGGTATTCCCCATTCTTCATTTTCTAAGCGAGTTTTACATCAGGAAATCATTTTCATAATCTACAATTTTTCTTTTATTTCTTAATCTTAATAGCGATTCAGTCCTGAGTTTCATCACTCCGGAAAAAATCAAAAACACTATTGAAGTAAAACGCTGCCTTAATTGGCAGAGCACTTGGCAGCTCGGATAGCCACGTGCAGTATGATAACAAAACACCTTCGTATATTTTACAGCTTGCTGTCAGAACTCACTTATCCTCATTATTTTGATTAGATTTCTGGTTACAGTTAGTTTCTGCCTTTAAACACTGTATGGTCCTCTGTAATAGTAACGCTCGGTAACATGCCCTGACAAGAACAGTGAGTTTTTCTGCTTTCACCGGTAGTTACGTAAGTCGTGGAGGCATTCAAAGAATCTTGACTTGCTATTTCTGACTGTAGGAGTAGGCTAAATAGCTTTAGATTTATTTTACAAAAATAGAAAATAATAACTGAGATAAACATGGACATGCCAAAACCTAAGTGTAAAAAAAGAAAACTATCGTATAGTAAGTATAATCTTCAATTGCTCAAAGAAGAAAAAATAAATAAATATCAAGACAGAATAAAGCAGGAATTGGAAACAAAATAGAGAAATATTGACGACGCCATATTGTTTGAAGCAGAAACAATGAAGGTTACAGAAAACCAAACCAAAGACAGGTAGTATGGTGAAAAATGTCAAAAAATGCTACACGGAATGTTTAGAGAATTGACGGACGACAACAAAATCGATATAAAGAGAGGGTGGAAACGGTGAAGATAAACATATATAGAGGCAATAAGAGGAAATATCTAAAAGAAAAGTTGAAGAAAACAGAGGAAAAGAAAGTCAGAAATACTGAAGAAAACCTCAAAGTAATTGAATGAATGGGAATGGAGAGATTAAAGAATGAAGAAAAAATTGATAGAAAGAAATACTACTAGACACGCACATCTAAGACTATAGCCTTTCTGATTAAAGATAAATACTACTACAAGCAGATAAACGAAAAAATGTTGGTAGATTACAAGGGCGCCCGGAAGGGGGGTCAAATGACCCCACTTGCAAAAACAATTAAATGTATACAAGAAAAAATAATTTTATGCTGTCGACAAACATAGAATTGGACGGAAATCTTTATCTTGCGCCCCCCTGGAAAAAATCCTGCGGGCGCCGTTGGTAGATTATCAAGTTCGTTTTAGAAAAGGGGGAACGGGACGTTAGCAAATTGTGACCGTAAACTGTAAAGAAAACTGAATAACATTGCATGTAAGTACTGTACAGTTCAAGAAGTATGTAACAGGGTAAAAGGCCTATTGTAGACTGTCGCTCGGTCCGTGTTCGTATTTAGCTGTCTTAGGAAGGTGAATATAGGACGAAGGTCGGCAATTTTGGCCACAGCGGGTGGTCCGTTGGGGAGCCATGAACCCAAGTTTGTGTTCCGTTTTCCTAAGATGGTTAATAGAGAGTGCGGCCTGACCCGTTTCCAAACAAGATGACTTCGATCAGTGATCATCGCGGACGGTCACACCTGTTTCTAATCCAAGAGCTAGAAGAAGGTCGTTTTAGCGCAAAGTGGCCTGGTCACACATTTGGTTTTCGCTCGAAGCCGGACTGTCAGCATAGAAGGATCTACAGCTATGATCCTTGTTTATTCTGTACAGTGAAGATGGAAACTGAAATTATCTCAATTTCTTCAGTTTTTAAACAAACCAAGGTCATTCCTTAGTCTCCATAAGATTTGTTGTATATGTATCTTCTCGTATTAGTCTTTAAAAGATTAGCTGAAAAACAAGGAATATAAATCGATTTTTAATTCTTGCAAGAACACTAACACGATCAACATCTTTGTAAAACTAAACATGAAATTTCCTTGAATTTAGCACAAAATAGCTGACTTAATACTCAGTCCCTAAATGTATCTTTTATGCTGATTAATTGAAATTAATTAAAATTTCTTCTTTTCCTACTGTGTCGGATATTGAGATGAAATCTTCGGTATGGTAGTTAACGCAAGCCAATCGTAACTTTTCTAATTGTGTTAGTTTGTATAAAGAATTACATATCATGGTTGTTCAAGCAGCAGCTCAATAGTTCTGAAGATTACTTTATAGTCCTTTCGAATATGACTACTGCTTCAATAGTTGCTTATTCACCTGGTGTTATAAAATTATAAAAATTTATTTTTGTTGTAATAAGATTTTTCTTAAAGAAGTTAAATAAACTTGATAGTGCGGCCACCTCCATGTCCTTAGTTCAGTTGCAGACTCGCCAAGTAAAGAGAACTTTTGCTGAATACAAAACCAGGAACATGAAACTTATCCCAACGCTGAGTTGGACCTGCTTGTCAGCCACAGACAAATAAACTTTTTCCATATTCAGCATTTGACTGTTCATGGTAGACCATAAGTTCAAAAAGTCTTCTGTAGGATTTAAGTTTTATTGCAGAAGCAATATCTTTTTCTAATAATTAGTACCTGACCGGTCAAACCAAACAGATCAAAGATCACAAATAGTAGCTCTAGATAATCATCAATAATTCACCAACCTTGATAACTTCTTGACAGAGACGGGTCATGAATTTTTATTTGGTTCAATGAAGTGGTAGGTCAAAGGTTATACGGCAGATTTATAAAAAACTGTTTGCTTTAAAAGTTATAATAATCATGAAAAAAAAAGCGTTAAGAAGGTAGTTGTTCTGGTCAATGTGCAGAAGCAACGTTAGAACCTGCTGTAATTGTACAGCTTTTGATTATTAGAACAAATATTAGATCGTACACCTTGGAAGATTAGATATTACATATACAGAAAAGAAAAAAAAGGACTAATGTCTGGTAAAAACTTTAATTGGTTATGGAGAAACCACACAAAAACCTTTGAAGGGTCAAATCGGGAACAAGATTTTTAGCTTTTGCGAATTTTAACAAAATTTAAGAAAATTTTAAATTTGTTTTATAATTTTCAAGCTAACAGAATTATGAAGTAAAACTTTCGTTTTGAACTGTAATGAAACACCACAAGAATAATTCAAAAAATCTGAAGTTGTTAATATGCAACTGCGCAAAATACATTTAAAAGGGGTGTCACACTTTTTGATAAACTTCATATAAACTTATCAATTCTATCTAATATTATTCTTTTTAACTTTCCTACTCTTAGTATATAAAAAAAAATTAAATGATAAAATGCATGGATTAAGCATAATTCGAATTATCCATTCAGAAACGTTCTATAATTAAGATCTATGAAAAATGCAGAACTTTGAAAAAATTGTTGGTTTGGAGTTTATACTAATAAATTAAAAGTTTATATTCTTTATCAAGGGTCATTTAAACTAATTTAATGCTTTGTGAGTCCTATACTTTGGTTTCAACCATTTCCGCTAAGAATATAAGTGCAATATACCGGATAACAGTGCTTTTTTTAAATTGTTGACTTTATTCTTAGTTTGATGATAAAAAGACATATAGCCTTGGAAATTTCATCTGTTCTAACTTTTAGTTTAGAAGGATATCGGGACATCAAAAATTTAGTTTTCAAGATTCGCTACAGTTCTTCTGTCTTATCTCGTTGGAAAAGGACGGAGAAGTATTTTACATATTTTTAAGTTTAAAGGCCCTTTTTGTCTTCTTGAAGTCCTTGAAGTTATCTTTAATTAAAAATTTAATTTACGTCTCTTTTTCTATACATTCATTAAACAATGAGATATATCAAACTAACTCTTGAATTCACTTCTAGCTGCAAAACAAGGCAAAAGTCTTATCTCTATGACGTATTAATTTCATGTAAATCATGTTGCAACACAAGGAACTTCCATGATGTTTACTTTTCATGGAGTAAAATGCATTCCAAATAATATGAATTGTAAAAGGATTTCTAAAACTGCAAATTTAATCTTATCACTTTTTATCGTTTTGTACCTTAGACTTCCAAGTAAATGAAACGACAAGGAATGAATTGATAAAAATTTATTATTTATTAAGTCTTAAATTTGGTTGCAATATAAAAACACAACACAATATTTTTTAACAAAGATTTCTTAACTTTTTAATTTCACATATTTACAATTATTTTTTAATTTTTTGGAACACTGTACACATTTTTTACAAACCTATAATAATAATAAAAAACAATAAATGAACGAACGATTAAAATTCATCTTTGTTTTCTTTATGGCTTACAAAATTACATTCTATGTAAAATTGAACAAAAAAAAAATAATAGAAAACAGTTGTGCAAAGAAAGGAGGTTAAAGTAGGAAATACAAAAGTTTAAAAAATGATAAATGTATGATAACAAGTTTATCGTATATTCAAATGTTTACTAAACAAATACAAATTTTTAAAAAGAATGTATAGAGAGATAACATGCGAAAGTTAACAGTTTTATTGCAAATTTCCCTTTTTATAAAAACCAATTGTATTGTACATTTTTCTAAATTTTCTATGAAGATTTTGTTTCGATGTAGGTAATTGAATATAAACAAAAAAATAATTTCTTTGTATTACTTTGAAAAATGTACAATCATCTGTTCAAACGTGTAGGTAGATTCCAAACAAAATATTACATTAGAAACAACAAATATATAAGACAAACTGAAAACGTTTAAACATACATTTTATATAAAAAACATGACACAAACTGTTTCCGTTTTATTTGAATGTAGTATTATCAGTATTATTAGAAATATTCAGGTTCATTATATACAGGACGTTTTAAGTGTAAAAATCAACAAGTAGGAAGCCATACATTTATAATAGTGATAATTTGTATGTGAACTCTTTTTTTAAAAAACATCCTGTATACATGTAAGCAATAATAATGTAGGTAGGTAGTAATAGTAATACGTATGGAAAATAATGATGATATATGCAATATGTTTTTGTTTAAAAGCGCAAATAATAATGAGCAACAAAAAATTCTCATGTTTCGTAACAAATAAGAATCATTGTTTGAAAAGAAAAAATTAAATAGAACAATGCGTCACATGAGAACACAAAAATAGGTCTAAGCAACCTAAGTACCTATTTCAAATTTAAATGAGTATCGTTGCACAATAATTTGCTCGACTTTTCTTTAAAACAATAATAAATATTGAAAACAACATTCGACTCTTAAAATTTCATAGACCTGCCTCTTTCTTTTCGTTTCTTTTTGAAATTTGTTATCTTAAACCTTTGTATAATAACAGATTTGTTTACAGTGTACATTAATAATAATAATAGCAATAATGATAATTATAATAATAATAGCTTTTTTCACAGTATAGAAGAACTTTTACGTCATTCGTTTCTTTACTATCACAGCTCAAGTGCACTTGCCCAACTCCGTTTGCGCTTGCGCATAGAATACATGTTTATTAGCTTGTTTAATATGGAATGTATGTATTTGGTTGCATTTAACATTGCTTTTGTTAATTTTTAACATTACGTATCTGTATAGAAGTGAAAAAGGGAATATCATTGTATCATATCTGCACAGAATATTAAAAGTGTACCTTCTGCATTAATTGTTACTACATAATTGACGATTTTAGGTTCAAGGTTTTACATTTGAGTCTCTTCTAGTAGGAGACATTTAGTAAATTTGTACAATAGGAAAAACCAGTTTGCACATTTCTAGTACACAAGTAAAAAGCAGATGTAGTAAAAAGTAATATCTAAAGTCAGGACCAATTACCCCAAGGCCACCTGTTCAAACTGACCACATCGATAGGTAATTTGATTTATGAGTTTTAAATCGGTTACCATACAGCAAATCCATGTTTACATTTCTACAAATTAAGCGCTTTTTGCAAAATCCACTTAAGATTCTTATTTTCTTAAGCGATTTCGAGTTAAAAATTGTGAAATTCTAATTCATAGTTCGAACGTTTTCCTTTCTTTTAGTTTTAATTCGCTTCGCTATATTAATTACATCAATTAAACAAGAGCAGCCTGCGTGATACTTTAATCTCGCTTTTCTAGAGTTTTTTGTATACTATTTTAAAGTTGTAAGGCGAGATCAAAATGCAAAAAACTAGACAGATACATAAAAGCCATACCTGTAAACTAGTAAAGGTTTTTAAAATAGAAACAGGTCTTGTAACTGCAGTGATCTTGTACCGTTTCAGAAAATTGTAAGATCGCTAATCGTATAAGAGCCTTAACAGTACATTAGAAAATCATTTGAGATAAACAAAAAGATTCTTGCCAAAAAATCGTTATAGCATAATGGTAATTAGAAAATCATAAACAGTACTATGCTTTGGACAATCTACGCGTAGACTATCAGCTTGCGCGTTTAAAGCTTCAATATTTCAAGATCTGCCATTTATATTTATTAAAACTTCCAAACATTTTAACAAAACAGTTACTTTATTTTCGTTAGTTATATAATATAACCAAGTTGTTGCATTAGAAACAATATCATAAAGTCTTACAAGGAAGGTTTTCATCCATTACATACCAATTTCAATTAAACTTGGCAGGCAAGCAGAATTTCCGTATAGGTACGAATTCGTATTGAGCTGCAGTTTTTTTTTCTACAAATAACGATGCTATCCTCCTACATATTGTTGGAGCATCATTATAACTAACGCAAAACAACAGCTCGGCACGAATAATTTAATTTTTCTTCTTACCTTCGCTAATTCTACTTCTGTACCTACAAAGTTTCATTGAAATCGGCGTGTAATGCCTGAAAATCTTCTATTTGGTTTGGTATGCCCAGTGTTACTAGGTTTTACTAAATGAATTGATTTCTAGTCTTCTAGTCAATAAATAGTACTTGTTTCGGTCAGGTTTTAGAAATTATGACAAGACCAAGAGTGCTAACCATCAATTAAGACTATCCAGAAATGCTTTTAGATCTAAGAATCAATCTTCTCAAAAATACTTAATCAAAACAGCCCTAATAGGACGGTAAGCTCTTATGGAAAAGACAGTCAGAGTGATCTATAATTCTATACAACGTTCTGGTCGACAGTTCCCGTGAAGAATTGGAATTGTTTAATTTAAAATTAAGTGAGGAATACCTCAGGGATCAGTAACAGGATCTTTACTGTTCTCGGTAAATATAAACGATCATGTATTGTCAATTATCTACAGAAATGATACCAACCGTATTTTAAGACTTTATGAGATTTCTAAAGGAAACAGAAATTCAATTCAAACAATACTTAAGTTGAATAGTTTGGTGACGTTAAGTATTTTATTGCAGTCTGTACTATTTTAGATATATTTCAAGATAAACAATTACTCAACACAGTTGTCAAATGTCAACTTTGGATGGACTTTTCATATCAAAAAAAAATATTAAGTTTATTCCACGATCTAGTTATTAGAGCTTGAAGAATTCAAGAAAAAGTAGGATTGACTATTACAAAGTCAAACAAGAATTTCAGGCAGTGTTCATAAAGTTGTTCGAGGGTCATAGCTAAGCTGTAACAAGGCAATTGAGGCACCTACGTCGAGTGCCAAAAGAAAATATAGATTTAATGAGACTGAACAACGGGATTTGACAGGATTATTGTGCTATTAACTTTCTCTAACGCATTTCTAATGGCATTTCGTGATATGTGTAGCGAACTGTTAGTCTTAACGAACAGTTATGATTGGTTGAAGTCCTACAATTTCATTTCAACAAAAGGGATAAGATCACGATGCTTTGGGAATTTCGAAATCAGACGGGAAACCACAAATTTTGTTTTAGCCTTAAAACTTCACTTTTCGGCCTTTGGTGGTTAGATCCGTTAAATGCCAGTTAAGCGCTTAATCATATACAGGTCAGTTAGTGACAAAATATAAAATTCAAAGCAGAATCAAAACATCCGACAACTATGTAATTTGTGAAAATGTAAAATAAAACATCTGGGAATGCAAAGCATAACCACAACGAACTCCTGTTTTGTTACTTTTTTCAAATTTTGGCGGCCATTTTGACCATGTTCCCGAAGAGTTATCAAAAAAAAACAAAGATACCATGTTGGCTTTAGTTTTTAATGTAGAATCCAAATCTGAAGTCAAAATTTCAAAATTTGACAAAAAAATGCGGACAGACAGACAGACTTCGCAAATTTAGTAACGACTCCTTCGGAGTTCGTTGAAAATCTAAATCTAAATTCAAGACTCTAGACTCTGTTCTTGCCTACATACCTAAGTGGTTATTATGCAAACTTAAAACAATTTGAATTTTCCGCTAAACTTTTTAACAAAAACAAAAAGTGTCATTTCTTAAGTCGATGCCAACTGCCAGATATGAGATTCTGACTCTTCAATCAATAATACATTTGGGATTTTTTTCAGATATGTTTGATCCGAAACAGAAGTATCAGCAGTAAGATTCACTGACGGATAGATCCAGATCTCTTACTATTTTTTTTAAGAACATATAAAGAATGCCAACTAAAAATAAATTCCAAGTCAAACCTAATTTAGAAAATGAACTGTAATTATCTCATATCACGTATAGCAAGAAACGCAAAAAAGTCTACTAGTATTAGTTTTCAATGCATATATGGCTTAGGGGGTGTCTACTACCTCCTTTGTTATGAACCCATTTATTTATTCTGGACAGTAGCGTCGTCATGTTGAAACAATATAGTAGTTTCAAACTGTGTAATTGGAAACTATTTAATAAAAAAATCTTTGATATTCGTTTTTCGATCGAAATTAAGGCGTCGATTGTTTCGATTGGTAGTAGCAAAATTTCTTATATTTAGACTTATCGATACAGATTTTACGGGCCTATTTCTTTAAAGCGAAGAACGCATAACTGGAATTTTTGCATTACACGAATCATCATCCTGAGAGATAGATCTATACCAATGAACATATTGATCTTAAAATTTTACTATTCTGTTTCTAGCAAAATATATGCACAATCAGTTACTTGTGAAGACTTTACTTTCTAAAATCCTATTAATCTATTCATCAATCGTGAGATTGCCCTTTTATATCTTGGATAACCCCTGTATAATATACAGCGTTTCAGAATCCACGCTAATGGTTGACTCTTTCTTTTTTTGCTTAAAATGTTGTTGGTTCATTTAATTTTTTTAAAGGTCAATCTTGTTCTAGTCTGTGTAAACGTTCACTTTAAATTAATTGCCTCAAAAACTGACCGCTTTATTATGTTGTTACTTCGCTAAAAGTACTATAATATACTTAAAACGGTCAGGAGTTTTTTTTTAACTTGTTAGTTAAGAGAAAATGCTAATCTAACTAATAAATTAATAGTTGTGTTAAATTTCTACTTTAATGTTTGTAATGAGAGATCATTTTCATTTTTATTAGTATTTTTAGCTTAATTACGCTTTGAAATATTTTAAATTTTGCTCTACACTAAAATTATTGACATCAAATACTATCCTTTTTCATACTTTTATTAATATTTATATTCAGGGATAATTTCGAATTTCTATGTTCGAGAGGGATATATGAATCTTTTTTTATAATTCAACCTTAAATTAATTATATTGTATTTCATTATCTTGTGGTTTCCTGGGTTTACCGTATCTTACACCAGGATGTAGTTCTTTATATGCCAATTAACTCTTTTTTGTGCGTATTTAATTATTTTATTAATTAACTCAAGGCTGTTCTATATTCGTTAAAATGGAAATAAGAATTTTAATGAAAGACGTTGAGATTTTTATATTAAAACTAAAAACGGGTCAGTATCTAACTTTTAAGGAATATTAACTGGTGGTCTAAAAAAGCTGAATGTAATATGCTGATGTAATGCAATAAGCATGATAATCGCATTTAGCACATAGTATAAACAATAATAAAGAGGATTTAATAAGATGCAAAATAGGCACTTATGGAACTATAAATACTCTTTGAAGTTAAATGATAACATTGACTATTTTCATTGTGTTTTATTGCATTGCTATGCTATAACAGTATTAGAAAGGGGTGGTAAAAGATTTACTTACTAATCTATATAGTAACGGTCTTAATTAGAATTTATCACAAAGTGTTGTATCAATAAAGGTAGGGCCGATTCTACACAGTAAAAACTCGGTCTAGGCTAGTGTACAAATTGTAGTGTTAATAATCAGTGCTCTTAAGCACACTACTCATTGGTAAGTGTTAATAGACACTTACCTGTACTTAGCGTTTCTGAACACTTGTTGACTCTATTTTTCTATTCTTAACCGTAAATTAAAATAATCTATAACCTCGTTTTATTTGCCTGATGCGTTTCGATATATACATATCATTTTCAAAGGCATAAATAAACAAGTTGTCATGGTAACCAGCTAATTTGACCTAAATCCAACCAAAAATTATCAGCAAGGAGTTCCACAAAGTGTGAATAAAATAAATTCTTAACGGTATTTTAGATTATACATTATATACTAGTAGTGTAAAACAGCCGATAAATCAGTTTGCTATTCACTATCGCATTTTCTTTCATATTATAAAAGGGCTCGTTCGTTTTTGATTATATTAACACGCCTATTATTTCTAGGTTCGGCTTTATAATCATTGATTTAAACTACTGTTTTATTGCCATAGCTACAACAATTGTAGCTATCAAAATAAATTTCTAGTTGAACATTCTGTATGTCAAGTTGGGTTGGGGGACTATCATGGGACAGTTTGGTTAATTACCGAGGTTGATTCGAAAGACCTAGTCTACATAAGCCATGGAATGGAACTTTTTGAAGATTGAATTGCCACGTCATAATCCAAACACTGATCAAAATTGACCAAAAACTGCTATTGGCGACAATTTAGCAAGCCATGTTTCGCCAGTTCCAAAAACAAGGAATTAAATTTATCTTCAGCAGGAATATGTCAGCCATTAGATACCATCTATTTGATATCTTTAAAGAGTAAATAGAAGCATGCTTGGAAAAACTGGAAACCTAAAATTCGAAGAATACTTCCTAAAAAACGTTTTTGCTAAACGTGACGAAAAAATCAGAAAATATGTTAAATGTACAGTCTAGTTTAACTGAAGAATCCGCAGAAACAATTAAGTTTTCAAATGTTCTTAAAAGATACGTGTGTTACAAAAACAAAAGCATTAAGACAGAAAAATAAGAAGCTCGATTTGTCATCAAAGCAAAGCATTATTGATGGAATGCTAAAACCAAAAGAACATCAAAGCAGGAGCGTTCCTTATAGGAAAAACAATAAAAAGAAACCAAAGAAACAATTTGTGTTGTCGGACGAAGAGACTGATTCTGAAAATCATTTATTCCAAGATTCTGAGAATCCGATTTCAACTTTTTAGGTTTCGAACGTGAATCTGAAGAAGATAAAGAGTATGAGACAGAAATAAAACTTTGCAATGTGGGGAATGAATTAGATAACAAATTTAAACACTTCAAAAAAACTAATTTGCTTGGAAGACATAAAGTTGATCAGCATGCGACTATGCTAAAAGGCATTAAAAAGCAGTCGCAAAGAAGTACGTTGGAAAGTTATTTTAATGACTTCGCCTGATGGCAAAATAACTTTAAAATTTCTTCGAGCTTCGTTGCAAAACTATAGACCGTTTAAGTTTTTCCTTTAGTCGATAATAAAGACGAGATAAATACGTCAAATTATAAAAATAATGGAATCAGAAAGTATTATATAATATTTTGAAAAAGAAATGAAAAAGGATATTTGACAATCTCTGATATTAGCGAGACGAATTCATGAATGTCAAATACGTGTATTTCAGGTTTAAGCATTAAAATAAACCAGAAAGGATTATCGATGTAGTAGCAAAGACGACTTCATGGATTTAAGTCATTCCAAGTCTGAGATTCATACCAGGATGAAAATATTCGAAGAATTTTGATGATACTTCCGAGTTATATACACAATTAATTATGCTGACCATCAAAAAAAAGCTCAGTGTTCAGAAAAACTCCTTTTTAAAATTCTACATTTGCAGCTTTTTTGATTCCCATAGAGAGAATTTGAAAAAAATTTTAGTTAAACAACTAATAGCCAATGATGAAGATATACCCGCCAAAAATGTTCATCGGAGCTTTTGGGAGTTTCCGTTTTTGAAAATTTCAAATTTTTTAATAAAAATAGGAAGAAACAGAAGTTGAAAGAATCTTAGAAATTGGTAAATGAATTTGAAATAATTATGAAAAAACTTCAGATACCTACATATTTCATTTTCGAGATATTTTGAGATTTTTTATCGAAGTCATCTCGATCACTGAGGGAAATTATATTTCAAAGGATACCTATCGTAGATACTACACAGGCCTATATCATACACATAATTTTAAATCCAGTTATTGGTCATTTTTAAAGTTCCTTCGACTGAGTTCTTTTTATGAGATGAATCTACTAATCTTAGAATTTCAGGAAAATACATTTCAATGTAAGTGTTTCCTATTCACAATGATTATTTAAAATTATTTTGACATAACATCTGCGATTGCCACTATGAAAGCACGGAACATCTGCAACAAAACGGGTTTCTCACAAAAAAAGTTTTGCGCAAAGTCTGAAGAACAGACAATGATACTGAACGACAACAATTGATTTTTGTTAAGTATTTTGATAGCAAGAACGAAAAAACATCATATGACAACCTGACATGACTAGTTTTAAATGATGTCATCTTAATTACAAAATGAATCATGGGGGAATTTCTTGAAGGCGGATCTAAAGACTAAAATCACCATGATCTATTTGAATTCTTTTTATTTTGAGAATCTATTTGTAACAGGTTTGTTTGTATTGTCAAATCAAGGCCGTACGACTCGAATGTGTGTTCAAAGACGTATTTTTAAATAACACTAGATGAGCTTTAGTCTGAGAAAGTTAGCGTGAGACTGATTACTTTTGATATAAACCTTACACTTGGCAATAGTACATAGTACTGTAATAATCTCTAATATCTTTCGATGGGAATAAACTCTGGGGATTATTAAAGATCATTCAGCAGATTTGGCCTTACACTTAAAACTATCAAATACTTTATCAAACTCTTTCAGATTTAAACATTGTAAGTTTGCCACGTACGTGGTTAACAAGTTAATTAATAACTTTAAGAAGAAGACCAAAACCAATCATAAACTATTATTTTTTTCTTCTAATACATTTTGGCATTTAAAACTGCTAATGTCCAATAGGAACTTACTCTTATACGGAAGTATCACCCGTTAGGACGAATTTTTGATAAAATATATTTTTAACGTATTTTTTAAAAGAAATTTCAAACGTGTAAGCAGCCTTGCACAGATATCCTACTTACGAACAAGACCTTTTATTAACTTAAATTAGAAAGTTGGTCAAATGAATTAGTCTTACGGTAAGAGATTGGATTAGCAAAGAAACGAGCAATGTCCAGCAGTTTTAATGTAATCTCAAAAATACAATTTGTTTTCTATAGTCGTCAACTGAACGTAATTAGCCAACATTATAAACAAGAATAAAACTTCAAAAAAGTCATAGAAGTGAGAAATAAGATCAGCGATCCACTTAAAAATGAGTTACAATGAGGTTGGCTAAACGGAAAAGGTAAGATTTATTTTGGCAATAAGATTTTGAAAACCCTTTTTATGTTTCAGTAAACTAAAATTCAGACTAACAAGATATTGATTTTGGTTTTGGACAGTCATACTATGAACTACTGTGCTGCAACAATAAAATTGGTATTGTACTAGTAAAATGGTCCGATAGATAATTTGAAAAGCGAGACTAAAGTATAAACTGATTTAGATACTTTGAATTAATTAAAAATTAAAGAGTAATTAATTGTCTTTTAATAGCTAAACTCACACCATATATTACTTTTTATTTAAAGAAGTCATTAATTATATACACAGCAAGGATTTGATTACTAGATATAAAAAAACATATATCTTGATTCAAGATCAACAAAACAATTGGCAAACATATAGATATAAAGAAGGTGGAACTGTCTAAAAACACTTCTGATGGAGGATTAACTATTCTAATAAAGTAGAAAAGGGAGGAGTAGTCAATCGTTTATTTACTCTGACTGTCAAATACTTATTTTTATTCTGTAGAGATAATACGTTTGTGACAGGCATTTATTTGACTTATTTTTGTTTTGTCATTCAGTTGTTTTATGCTGATGCATAAATGTTTTATATTTTACTCATTGGCTCTGATAAAAAAAATAACACCTTAGAAGAAAAATTGTACCAAACCCAATAAAATTAATACGACCTAATATTTAATATTCAATTAATGAAATTTTAATGCCTGCTATTAGCTACAAAAATTTCTAATATCATTTCTCTTTGATGCAATAAATATCACTAGAATTAAAATTCCATTTTTAACTCGAAACGCTGGAAAATATCAACAATTACATCAATAACAACCAATTTGATCTAAGAATGCTAGTTTATCCTGATAAAACAAGCATCGAATTCCCCCAACTATAAATAATGGAAATAAATGTTAATTTTTCCAAAATTGAAGTACAAATTAATTAATTAAAACAGCTGACATTCTATTTACTTCATTATTTCTTAATGTAAGTAGGTGAATCAACTTTCATTTATTTTTTTTTTAATTCAGCTTTCTGTTTAGGCCCATTTTCTTGGGTTTTCCAAAATTGCAATTCTAAATTTAATCTGAAATTAAAATTTCACTTTTATACATTTCAGACATCTTGCAGTTGATATGCAGTGTCTTGTTGCTAGGTAACGTGACGTCAGTAATAACTATTATTTTGTGCAAACTGAAAACAGCAATTTTCCCAAATACAACATTTTTAACGTTAATTAATCAGAGAAGGTACATTTTTAATATAGAAATCTAATAAACCTTCTCTCTATTAAATATAATAATAAGATTGAGATCATTTTGATCCTCGACAATATTATCAGCATTTAGAAATTCCAGAACAAACACAAACTCGTCCTCGCAGGCAGCGCGTTGTTACAAAACCATAAATACCTAATTAAGTCCTAGATTTTCACCTGACGTGCCAAAGTCCCAAATTGAGCACCTTGAGTCCCGGCAGCTTCATAATCCTTTCCATGCCCACCGTGGTGATTTTCGTGCATCCATATAAATCTATGCATTGTAATCGGGTGAGAGCCTCCGCAATATTCGTCAATCCTTTGTCCGTCACCCTATAACACTGTCCAATATTTAAAGTCTCTAAATCGTGCAACGTTTTCGAAATCCTGTACAATCCTTCGTCGGATATTTGACACGCACTTAACGATAACGACCTAAGATTAAACAGTCCTTGCGATATATGCACTAAAGCCTGGTCCCCGATTTTTTCACAAAACGAAACGTCCAAAGACGTAATCTGCGAACCTCCCTCGGCTAGATATGCCATCCCTATATCCGAAATGTTATCGCACGATCTTAGGTTGAGTTCTCTGAGCGAGTTCATTTTTGCTAGATATTTCAGACCACTGTCGGTGATGCTAACGCAAAAACTCAAATTGATCGATTTGAGGGTGGTCAGGCCCGTGGAAACGTGTTTCAGTGCTTCGTCCGACAACCTTTGGCAATCCTGTAAACCCAGGTACTCTAACATTAAATTACCACCGGAAGCATCTTGATTATATCCAGCAATATGTCCTATACCTTGATCACTTACGTGCCAGCATGAGCGTAAATTCAGTCTTTTTAACTTCTTGCACCCCCAAGCAATTAGTATTAATCCGGTGTTTGTTATGTTGCAACAACCACCTAATTCTAAAACTTCTAAGTTCTTCAGATGCTGAGCGATTTTACTTAATGAATTGTCAGTTACTTGTTTGCATAGCGAAAGATTTAAATTCGTCAACGAGGGTGCTTCTGAAATAAATGCGTGGGAGATACTCACGTCCGCCACGTTGTAGCAACCGCTGAGGTTGAGGGATTCTAAGTTCGGTATCCCCTGGATAACGTCCCGTAGTGACCGCCGGAAAGATAACACTTGAACCTTTCGGATGCCCCTTTTAACCAAAGAAGCGAAGAGCGAGGGATTTGCACGTCGCAAATGAAGTTTCGCTTCAACTCCTCGCCAAACCGACTTGTGGTAAGCGGCGTCCCTCCAAGAACTACAAACTTGTGCCACTCTCCCCTTGTCACGGACGTCCAAATATGAAAATATAAAAGCTAAAATTTCTGGATATAAAGCGGAAATGTGAGTTTGGTCTGGATTAAAATCGACATCCTCATGCTGTTCAACTTCTCGTTGTAACCGGTGGAGTTCTAGCACGGGATTGTGTAGTTGGGGTTGGTGCAATCTCTGATAAGGCTGGTACCTACATGGATTATGCTGGTGTTGTTGCTGTTGATGCCTTAACAGTGCAGCCGTAGATAGAAGAGGGACGGGAAGTTCGGTGTAAAGAATCTGCGCTGGATCCTCCATCATAGTTGGGATCACTATCACTCCTCACATTACGTACGTTTATCGCTCGCTTACTATGTAACAAATACCTCCACTACGTCTCGCTTCGAACTGGCGTGCAACAAATTCCGAGTTCAACTCGTTGCCGGAGTTTCTACCTCCATCGCCGTATTGGTTGGAACGCGAACCACGTGACTACGAAAGCTCGTATCGATTCGGTTACTCGCGGCGGCATTTTTAAGTTTTGGAAGGCTAACTAACCCCCCACTGCTTTTTAGGGGGTGGTTTTGAGCTAGTGGGGAGTATGATGGTAAATTTTTTTAAAACAAAAAATTTAGGTTATGGAATTATTGAAACGCCATCATCACTCGGCCATAGAATTCTCACGAATTGTTTCTTTCTCAAAAATATTCTTAATTTCATGGTTAAATTTCTTGTTAACCCATATTTTAAATTCAATAGAAACAATATATTTATAAAAACGAGCTCTCAGAATATCAGAATTTATATTTTACTTAAAAATAAATAAATGGACGAAGGGAAAAAAGTATATTCTTATATTTTAACGAGATTTAGATAAAAAATTAAATAACAAAAGAAATTTCCCTTCGGCCCTTCATTTGGCCTTTAAGTAAACACGAGCCCGTAACTTCCAAGGTATTGTTTTTAGTTTGTTTTTCAAATATAAACTTTTCACAGAACAAATAGAACTGGTATGGTGAGATGGATGAAATATCTTTGTAATATGTTAAACAGAAATGGAAGAACTTCAAGTTGGATGGATACATTCGCTTGAAAATTCAAGCGGATAGATCTAAACGCGGGTAGGATATTTTTGATTTTGAATTATTTTTTAGCGTTTTATTTTAAAAATATTGCAACTGCTTTGTGGGAAATATTGCAATAAATAATCTTACTCTCTTCCATCTTCTTTTTAAATCTTATTTTTTTAACAAAAAAATTCTCGTTTATTTTCTTATTTCGCTGTAAAGAAAGATTTCCAAAAACACTGAACAATTTTTCCCCAATATTAAAATTCGTATGTATATGTATATTATAATTAACATCTTTGTGTTAAATTATCTCCATTTGTTATCTTCGAACGTAATGTTCTTTTAACATCTGCTGAATTAAAAATGTAGTTTTTTTGTTTTTCTTCATTAAAATGAAAAAATAAGTTTTGTATTGAATTTTCAAATTTCTTATAAAAAGTTAGACTATATTTAGCACTCTCGTCTCCTGTATATATTGCATTTAAAATTGCGTCATTCTTTCTCCTTTTGTTTCGATTTCATTTCTTGACATCAGTTATACCTACGTTAAAACTCCAGAATCTTGCAAATATTAAGTTTTTGCTTATATTAGTACATGCTTTATTTTATACTGAGCGAGTACTTTATCTAAGAAGCTGTAGTGGGTGGGTGTAGCACTGTAAAACGCTGCGCCCTAGCTTTAGGGGGCCTTACCAAAGCCTTTTGTTGTTCCTGTTTTTCTCTTAGTTTAGTAATTCTACTCTTTCAACTACAATGCGGAAATGACATTTGATGAATAAATAATTGTAAAATAATGTATCTTCTGTATGCAGTCTATATATAGGCGTAGTCCGTGTCTAATCTTACGCAATAGATTTCTTGATTTAAAAATACTTTTTCAAACTATAAAGTTTCAAAAACAGAATAAAAAAAGAAAATTTTTAAATGAAATCAAACTGCAAGAAACGTCCCTTCTTCCTATTTTACAAAGCATAAAATAAAAATAATACGCAATGTTAAAAGGAAGTAAAAATTCTTAGTAAAGAATCAAGCTTTTGGAAATTAAAGTTATAGAAATATCAAACTGGTTCTAATGGAACAGGCAACAAATCTATATGGAAGTGAGATTTCATATCGTGTGTTATATTAGAAATTCAAGATGCTACCCAAGTTGATAGTCAATTTTTTTTGATGTTCATAGGCTAACCGAAGGCAGTGTCAGAATGGGAAAAAGTCACAAACGGAAAAGACAACGGAACTGTTGAATTCGGTAAACAAAACAAACAGTCACACTAATGTGTTTATCAAACTACTTTCTAGTTTTCATTTAATGACCAACAACTTGAATATCTATATTCTTCGCGTGTCAAAAGTAGTATATCAGACTACTATACTTTTGGCTGGAAAGTTCCAAGAAGATTCTTGTCAATGTCTCGTTTTGAATCCTGGAAACAACAGAAGATTAGAGTTATTTCGATAAACTCATTTTATAGACCAATCAAAGTTGGAAATGTGTCCTTAGATTTTTTAAATACGCTTCATCTTCACATATCATCATCTATCTCTTATAAGATTTTGTTTTGATGTTTTCGTTAATTGAATCTTTTTGAGCATTTATTTATATCTAGCATTCATTGCATAGAACATCAGAAAATTACATAACTTAACTGAATTTACTATCTTCATTAGACATCTTACAGTAGTTCCACTGGTTTCATCTGTTGGTTCTTAAACTCCACGTTGTTCCTAGTCTTCCTACGTATCTTCAAGAATCTCCATTCCTCGATTACCTAGTATTTCTATATTTTCTTTAACTTAGATCGGTTGAAAGGGTTTGAATTCCTTCAGGACAGAATTCAAGTTGTTATTCATTCATTTAACCCTGTCACTGCTGTAATGAGCTGGAGCCAGATGTGCCCAAAACAAATTGATCCTCTGTGGAATTTCATCAACGGTTTAATTTATGCTTCCAGCTTTTTGTAAATATTTTATTAATCTTGCCTTTCTTAATAAAAGGGTCAGTTCACGTACACATGTTCATATTTCTTGACAGGCGAAATACTTTTCTGGAAATTTGATGAC
This sequence comes from Ignelater luminosus, assembly GCA_011009095.1. Taxonomy (NCBI): domain Eukaryota; kingdom Metazoa; phylum Arthropoda; class Insecta; order Coleoptera; family Elateridae; genus Ignelater; species Ignelater luminosus. The sequence continues at coordinate 96,464 of VTPC01004960.1, forward strand.
TTATCCCTAACTCTTTGCAATCGGAATTACTATTAGATCCTCTGTGACAAAAGATTATACATATGCAATCTGCGAGAAGTCAGCCTTGACGTAGGTCTCATCGTCATTTAAGATACAGTCAGAATGTTTGATCAAGTTGATCTTTTAGCTAGCTTTAAACCACTTGGTTTGCTCGTACTTCCCGATTCTGACGTTCTTTCAGTACTCAAGCTCCTGAATAACGTCTTTGAAAATAAAAATAGCAGTTCTTTGACTTCTGGGAAAATCTATTTTGGTAGCGTTGTGCGGGTACGCATCTTGGAATTGAAATCAATTTTAAATACACGAGTTTTTTCATTTACAGATTATCCGAGCAAGCTCTGTGCTAGATTCGGGTCCATCGAGAAAAAGCGCTCTGTCTGTGTAAAATCTTCATTTGTGGGAGTGTGACAAACTAAATACTGAAATACCATGTAGTATTAAACATGGGATGCGACTAAAAGCCTAGTTACATACCTCCTCTAAGTCTCTAATCTACTCTAATCTAACCTTTTGGTCATGGATTAGTGATCATCGTAACAGTAAAGAATGCAATTACTTTTGCTGAGTTGCCCCATAAATCGATGCAAGCAAAATAGGAAAATGTGCAATCTTTTTCAATCAATCACCTGCTTGAATTTAAAAAAGGGAACGCTGAGAAATTAGTTTTAGACAGAGACCTGAATTTCGCCGTAAGATTGAGATATACTCAAAAAAAAACTTCACCAAAGAAAAGTTGAGAGCGGTCAACTAAGACAACTGTGCTACCGGACACGGAAACTTACGATAATAAAATTCAAGAATTGCTAAACGTGATTGAATAAAAATCATTCTTACGTAATAGAGTGATGAATATATCAAACGTTATTCAAACACAAAAAGGAGCTTTCGAACCAAGAGTAAAGTAAATTAACTCTTCATTACTCTAGACCGGCCTACCAAAGATACACAAGAAGAAGATTCCGCTGAGACCTATTGGGAGTAAAAAATTCTCCTTATTACTAAATTCTCGTCAAACATAATAACTCTACTGATGGGAACAATTTGTCGGGATAAGGAGCAATAGACTATAGGCTATAGATGACAATAACACCATGGTTAGCTTTGATATAGTCAACCAACAAAAGTTCCGACAGATGAAGGCTGGGAAATAACTGCATCTTGGAAGTACAAACAAGTTTAAGAGCACAGACACGATGATGGAGCTGCTTAGAATATGTACTAAGACAACAACAGCGAAATCTATCAACAGAAGTTTGGTATGACAATGAGTTAACCACTTTCTCCAATCATAAGGAAAATCTTCACAGAGGAAATAATCTTAAATACTAAAATGCAACTTTTTTAACTTTATCAAACTGTCTTAGCTTCAGGATAGCCTTTAATAGAATTACTTTCATTATATGTACAGAAGAGCCCGAAACAGCACCGGTTTATGTATGGTCATCAATAAGGTAATTTGCGAGGAGACAAGAGTTTAGTTTCACGGAGGAGTTTGAGCAGGAAATAACATCTCAATTACAAGTTACAAGATTGTGGTTTTAAGACACCTTGGTGATAGCTTTGTGATATTATCACATGGAAGTGAAGTCTAACAACTACCGACACTGCAATTCCAATTCCAATTCCAGAAGTGTAAAGTGGAAAGGGAAAGGATGGTTTAAATACAGAAGACAAAACAAGTTAATACGAAGATGCAGCTGAATGTTAATACACAGCTGTCCTGTACACGCAGGATGTTTCTGATCAACTTCGAAAGATTGGAAATACTCTAGTTTGAATCCTTGTAGAAGTTGTAGACGCTTTGTGAAATGAGCACTAAACCTCAATCTATCAACGAAGACCAGCAGACAAAGAACTGCATTTACATAGTTTCATGTGAGTATGGCAGGGTATACATAAAAAAACAAAAAAGCATGTATAGGATAAAAACAGCTTCGTCCAATGGGATAATGCACAAATAGTGCCCAAAGATTAAAACAAAAATCTTGAAAAGGCCATATAGGCCAGGCTAAACTAAATACGTGGTAACTCACTGCGCATCCAGCTAAGGGAATGTAATTTATATGAAAGACATATACAAACTATACAAGCAGACTGTTAAGCAGCTTAATGGTTCAAGCACCCAGTGTTGTAATCGGAAATGCCAGTGTAGTCTCTGGTTCGAACACCGATGAGATCGAAAGAAACTGAAAAAAATCATCTTGTAGAGTCAATATGGTTAACTGTGCGCTGAACCATAGTAAGTAGTAACGGTATTTGAAGTTAATGTGTAATCAAACGGTAGTAAGGGAAAGATTGATGGAGAAAACTACACTGATATTATTACGGGATGCTGAAACCAGTAAGTCTGAGACAATACCTTTCTTGTATTTATCGAAGAGAATTATTATGAAGATCGCAGAGGTGTGACTGATAAATAGTATGATGACCATTCACAGATGATAGACAAGACTATTTCTCAGTATTCTGTTTAGCCGATAGTCTTTATAAACAAAAGTTCTCTTGTAGTTTTATTGGTTTTGGAGATGTATTTCCACTTAAGTGCTTAATCTTTGGGTGTCTCTTGCATTTAGGTTTTTGTTTTTTATCTATCCCCAATATCTCAGTTAAAACTCAAACGAGACTTAGTTACAGTTGCATAAAAAAAGCCTAAAAATTGCAAATTTCTAGTGATTACCAACCAAGAAATAAAGCTTGAAACACCTTATTTCAAAATTGCTTGGAACCAAAGTAATCTTGAGTTAATATTTTGCAGAGGGAAGTTGGAATTTTCCGAGTCAGGCTTTAGTAAGTATGACATAACTAATTAAATGTAGTAATCATGACCGAGTGTGGCTTGCCTTGCTCTGCACAGTTATTGAATATTTGCATTTGATTGACCAGAAAAGACACAGTAAAGCAACTGTTGTGTGGTGTCAGATTACAACTTTGGTATGTGCTCTACAATAAGTGATGACATTTTTAGCAAAGGCCGCTTTAACTTAGACAGAATAAATGCGATGTAGTATATCTTCGTAGACATTTTTAGATAACTAGGAGATCTTTCAGGGGGTACTCAAACCCCTATAACTTGCTTTCTACAGTCAACTGATGGCAAGATTAAATTTCAGTCTTTCCAGAAACAGCGTGCATTCTGTACCAGATGACCTAAATCTAATCTAGACTGTTGTAGTCTTTAATAATTGTAGAGCTTTCCATTTAAATGGAAGTTATTCAAGTCTGTTGGAAAGATTGTGATGTATTATTACACATGCTAGGTAACACAGCTGCGAGTTCTGGTTGAATGAATAATTTGCAGTCATTTTATCGTATTCAGATTAATAATATCGATTTTACAGCACCTTCTCTACTTGGTCAATCTCCATTTTGCTTTGTCTAATTAGGTCTTATGGCCACAAGGTCAGTGGCTAGAACTAAATTCCTCGTTTGGTGTCAAAGAAAATATAAAATTATCTTAATACTTGGATCAATACAGATTGTGGTACTGTCAGTTCTGGCTTAACAGCACTGCATGTTTGTTCAAACAACAATGATTTATTAGTTAGACGTGTGCTTAAAAACATTTGGTCTTAATTAGAAATTAAATTTTCTGAGTGGTACAGATTTACTGATTTTTAAACGTTTAATGAATCATCAGTGTGGATACCACATATTACCATAAACCTGGCACATTATTGAAACTTGGTATATAAGCAAATCTTTGCTGAACATCTGGGAATTGCATCTAACAACTTAAAAACATCGCAGAAAGCCTCTTTACCATTACATTTGATTTTAGTCTTAAAGAATAGTTGGAACGGCAAGAGACACAACAGAGATAAAATGAGGAAATTAGGCCGGAGATTTGATGTACGACTATAAGCAGATCTATGTTGTGAGAAATAACCTGAAATATGAAAAATACGAGAATAGCACGTGAGGCTGAGTTCATACCGTAAGATGTTCCCCCAACACCTAGAGATCATTCAAAAAAACCATTCTATTATGCTATGACACACAACGCATTGTTTAAGAAGTTACAGCTTGCGCCCCCAAAAACGGTGGTCCTCCAAATATTCCTCTAGAGAGTGTTTTAGACGCTTCCAGTTTCTATGTTTTTGGACAAACTATAATTTTAGTGTGTCCACGTAGAAGAAATAATATATTTATGTCAAACCTTGTTTACATATTAGATGTTCTAGCTATCAAGCAAACTAAACAAAAAGAAATAATAATAAACATACAGACAAACATTATAGAAAAATATTTTTGGCCAATATCTTTGATTGGTTTTTATAAATTATAAGTAGAGTTCTCTTCTTTTTTATCTACAAATTTGACCAATGCCCGTTACAAAATCCGCTGTTAACTTTCCAATTATTAAACTGGAAACCCTGAAAACAGATAAAAGCTATGTTTAAATGAAAAGCAACTTACTGTTCATCCATAACATATAATGAATGCTTTAAGCAAAAAGCCATACTATCTTTGCTTTAATTGTTGTATGGATTTTGGCAAAACTGTTTGATAGAGATACTGCAAAGGAAGATGCGTTAGGCTCAAAGATCAAATTAAGACTAAAAAGCTTAAACGTTCCAAAGCACAACGACACATTTTAGCCTTTGTACACTGAATTATAATCAATGTTTGAGAATAATCTGCGTTTGATTGCAATTTGAAACATCCTGTATGAAAACTACATTTGGATTTAGTGAACTTACACCATCTTTGGTGTTAGATCTACTTACTATACTACTGTTATTTTCTTTTTCATGATATTTTTTATCGCATTTCCTTTAGTGAATGAATAATCTGACATGAGTAACCTACATTTGTTGATTTCAAAAACGCTGATATGAATGAAAATGCTTGTGCTGTGGTTCGAGACTATCATTTAGATTATTTACGGCAATCAGAACGCATAATGCCAAGGTTATCAACGACGTATCGTACCTACTACAGAAAAGTGGGCAAGTTTATCAGTTGAAATTGTTAACTGAAATTTTTGGTTTTCTGTTTCTAGTTTTCTTTATGCACAACTATTTTGTTAATACTGACATACTACTATACCTAGTAAAAGTCATACTTTCTTGATAATTCAAGTTAAGAAGATTTAAAAATAGAAAAATAGAAAATGGCGACACTTTTATCTTGTCATTTTCCATTAACTGTTACTCTTTGGAAGATTCCTATGAACTATGTTAATCTTCTTATTAAGTTAATGCAAAAGGTACTTGTAGCTGACGTCACCAAAATGAATTGTTTTGGAGTTATTTGAATTTTAAGTAATAAATAAATTTCTGAATGGTTTCAAAAGTTTTAGGTTCTGTTTATGGCCAAAACTGCTTTTTGCCAAAAACTGTCAACTCTCAGTTACAACAATCTTTTATAAGCTTTAGTAGATGTAGTTTGGGCAATCACGTCCTTGCTCCTTAGCTGGTTCAAGATTGTTGTCCATCACAAACAGAAACCATCAAATTTAAAATTTCTTAACAATTGCACAAAACTTGGAGCGGACTTGACTATCTAATGACTAGAGACTGGATGTTTAAACATAAAAAATCCCAAAATAAGTGCTTAAAAAAGGCACAAGATGTTGCTCAAAAAGGCACCAAAATAAACAAGAAAAGCACCAACTTAGGCTAAAGAAAAACACGAAAAATGCATATACAGTGTGTTCAAGATAAGGATGCACAGCATGGGGATCTTGAAAACGGTAAGAGATACAGGATCGGTTAAATGGGATGAAAGTTGGCTATTTATAGGACCTTTTTGTTGGCGTTAGCAAAATCTAGATATCTTGAATAATTTCATAGATATTTAAAAAAAAAGTAGATTTCTCGATTTTCGTTATTATTTCTTCTTTCCTTTATTTGAAGAGATATCGGAAAACTAAAACCACCATTTCATTGCCACTTTTTGTTCTCTATTAAAATGCGCTAACAAAATTTCTGTACAACGTTTCGGTTTCGAATAACCATCATCAACCTCATTTTTTAAATAGGCGGAAAAACAATTGAAGATTGTTTTGGATAGCTCTTGTTGTCACGATTCTAATGATGTAAACATGATAGGGTTATTTTGATTTCTTATGCTATAAATTAATGCATTCTGCAGTACCTTGGCCTGCACGATCACCCGATCTAACACCGTCAGATTTGTTTTCTCTGTGGTTATATCAAGAATCATGTGCTCAACCAAAATTTTGAAGATGAACAGCAATTATTACAGTTGGTCACAGCAGCATTCAACACAAAAAAATCAAAACCAAAATAATAATAATAAAAAGTGGCAATGGAAAAGTAGTTTTAGTTTTCCGATATCACTTCAAATAAAGGAAAGAAAAAATAATAACGAAAATCGAGAAATCTACTTTTTTTAAATATCTCTGAAACTATTCAAAATATCTTGATTTTGCAAACGCTAACAAAAAGGTCCTACAAATAGCCAACTTTCATCCCATTTAACCGATTCTGTATCTCTTACCGTTTCCAAGATCCCCATGCTGTGCATTCTTAGCTTGGACACACTGTATATGTGTGAACACAATATAGAATTTTATTTTATTTTCTAATTAACACAAACACTTGAATGAAAAATATACTTTTCCTTTGTTAGAAATGAAGTCGTTAGAGAATACTAAATTTTATTTCAATACTAGATTACCTACATACAAACAAATTTTACAAAAATTAAACGT
>VTPC01004962.1:0-11339 GCA_011009095.1 Ignelater luminosus
TTCTCCATGTCTACCAATGCATCCCATCCACCTATTAATATCTCTACCTACTCTTGCATTCTGGTCTCCCATAATCACTTTCTCGCGCTTTGTCCAATACTTCTCGTAAGCTTAAGTAGAGTTCTTGCATTTCTTCTTCTAATGTACCTTCTACTGGGGCATATATTTGTATTATGTTTGTTTTTTCTTCTAGTTGTAGTGTTATTATAATTATTCTTGAGTTGATTACTTTGAATTGTATTACTTTATTGTCTATATCTTTCGTTAGGATGAAAGGTACTCTCTCCTTTTCCCTATTATATGTATATACACTCCTGAATTGTATAGAGTATGTTTTTCAGTTAATTGTATTTTTCCTTTCCCTTTTTTTTCTTTGTTTCGCTTAATCCCATTATATGTAATTTGCTATCCCCCATTTCTTCTGTTATCTCTATCTCTTTCCATGTCAGCGTTTTGATATTCCAAGTTCCTATTCCTATGTATTTCTTATTTTGTGGTTTTGATTTTGTGTTGTGTGATTTTCTGATTCGCTATTTTCTTGGTTCTGGTTTAGTCTAATTTCCTTTCCCATTTCTTTTGTCGTTGCCTTTTTGTTTCTCCGAGTTGTATTTGCTACTTTCTTTAGTTTGAGGTTTTGTACGTGTTTGTTACACTTCTTATTATATCCGATTGAAATGAAAATAAAGTTAGATCAAATATTTTTTAGGTTTTTAGGTTATTATTGAGCATTAAAATACGCAATTTCGCGTCAAGTTAAGCGGCCTCGTATCTCTTACACTTCTCGAAATTCGATAAACCTGTATATGTATGTACTTAGGGAATCCATTGCATCCCAAAAAATATCAGTTCTCTATCAGAAGGAACAAGGTAATTACAACACGAACTATTTTTCTAATACGATATACACACAATATGCACTTTTGTTTTTTAACAGTATCAAGTACATACAAAAATTCTTTACTGTCTCGTCTGTGTGTCGTAACCCAGAAACAATAACATAACTTCACGCAACCTTTTTAGAGTACAATGGAAATAATGGCCTATTTTTTTATATTTTGTATCGGTACATAAATGTATTGCATGATAGATCTAATTATTTTATTTTAGAAACATTTTCTTATTAATTCTTAATTTCTCTGTAATAACCCAATTATATAAAATAACAAGAATTATTCAATAGAAATAGCATCAATAGCTAATATCAAAACATTAATTCATTCTTACATAGATAGTGAATTTTAGTAACTTTCACTTTTAACAGTTAAATATTTAAGTCTTCATTCTTCGGTTGTTACAGCTTATTTGAACGTTAACACTGTATCAGTCAGTTTACGCGGCTATAAATGATAATCTAAGAATTTGATCATTTGCTTTTGCTGTCAGTTTATTATATGTGCGTGTATCAAATAAAGTGTATTATCTACAAATAAAACTTTCACTTTGTGTTTTCCAGATATACAACTTGCAAGATGTTCGTTTTCGTTGTATTGATTCTATTAGCAGTAATAATCGTTAAAGTTGCATGTAAACTTACAGCAGGAAGATGTAAGAGTAATGTGTGTTTAGTTGGTAAAACGGCACTTATTACCGGTGGAAATTCTGGTAAGTTTTTTAAAACATATACTTCATTATAGTTTTAACATAATATTAGCGATAATGTTTTCATTTTAGGTATAGGTTATCAAACGGCATTAGCTTTAGCAGGAAGGGGTTGTCGCGTAATAATAGCAGATAAAGACAATTGCGATGAATCAAAAGAAAATATCATAAAAGCAACTGGTAACAGTAATCTCGTCGTTAAAACATTCGATCTCGCTTCTTTAGATTCCGTAAGAGAGTTAGCAAAAGATATAAATGCAACTGAAGAGAGGTTAGATATTTTAATAAATAATGCAGGAACTAGCGGTCTTGGGCATAATATTACGAAAGATGGATTGCACTTAGGAATGCAAGTAAATCATTTTGGCGGATTTTTATTAACTCATTTACTCGTTGGTAAGTGCCAATCTTTATATGAAATTCCTTTAACTTTCATGTTTTAATTAAAATCATTTTGATGGAAATCTTATTAGCTAAATTACACGTCTTGTTTTCCAAAACGTTCCTTTTCACGAAACAAACAACGAATCTTGCTTAATTTTGATTTGGTGGATAAAAATTTTATATTTTATTTTTTTTATTATCTGATTGACTAAATCCGGTTAACTAGATTATTTTTAGATTATTCCTATCAAAAAAGCATGATCGTCAGATCAGATTTTATTTTTTTGCGGACGAACCTTAAGCGTTATCAAAAATTACAAAGATACAAAAAATGTTTCTAAAGAAAGTATCTTTTTGGAAAAGAAAATTGAAAGTTCTCAACCTATTTTTATATGCAAAATTAATTTTTTTCAAAAAAAAATATAGGTAAGTTGGGTTAAATCTTCTTATTTTTATCCCAGAAGTCTGTAGTTAAGCCACCCTGTATATTAGTAGTTTATGTGCAGGGGAAGCCCAAGATAAATTACACGAAGACAAAACACAAACTAAACGATTACAAAGAACTTAGGAATCTATTCCATCTCTATCTTCAAACAGGCCTAGATTACAGTCTTATTTTCATTAATATGAGAGATCAATAAGTAAAGGCATACGAGAGATTGAATTGACGTTTTTATTTTAATTTTGTGTCAAACTACACAAATAACCTAAATATATCAAACTAAAAAAGCATCTTTAGAAAAACTGTTGCAAATGCCCTCCATTTGTATTGATACAAAGATTTACACGTTTTTTCATACTCTCAAATACATTATGTAAAGTATTAACATGAATTTCTTCACATTTTTGTAAAATGCTTTATGGTAAATCATCTATGGTTAAGGTACACTCTTTAAAAATTGAATTTTTTAGTTAGAAAAACATAAAGTAGTCTATAGGGGTAAGATTAATAAAAATTCTCCTAAGTAGTTGATTGTGACATGAGCTATGTGAGGCCTAACCGAATCCTGTTGAAAAAACCCATCTCGAATTTCGTCGTCGTGCAGCATATTCATGAGAGGTTCAAGAATTTCATTTCTATATCTTTCAGAGTTAAGTTTTCCATCAAAGAAAATTGGCCCAATGATGCTCTTTCTCGACACTGCTATCCAAACTCCTAGTTTCAAGGGATGTAACCCCAACTCTCTGTGATAATGTGGGTTATCAGTGCTCCACAAACGCATGTTCTATGACAAAACAAAACCAGCAAGGTGGTGCCAAGCCTTGTCCGAAAAAATGTCACATCCAGCAAATTGTCATCGATGAGGTTATCTTTAAACCACTGAGGTAACAGTTCAATACAGCTACCCCTAGAATTAAACTCGTACAGAAAGAATTTCACCTTACCAATGCATGTATATCCATTCAGAAAATCAAAAGGCACCTGCAAAAAGCCTTTCCGACGCCAAACACTTACAAATTTTTAAAGAAACTTCGAGAATCGACGATCTTGACAGTTCACTAGCAAAACGACAGCCATGACACTATAATATCGCGGCTACGTTCCTAATACTCTTCGACACCATACGAACCGACAGCACCACAACCCAATTTTTCTAAATCACTTGGAGAACATTGATTCCGCGCGAGCATAGGTGAATTCATTAAAAAATAAACTTTTAACTACTATTAACCTAACCACACCCCGCTTAGGGCGAAATTTATTTAAAAAATGAACGTGTAACTGCTTCTAACCTAACCACACCCTCGCTAGCCTTCCACCCCTCAAGATTGATCAATTTTGCGAGTGAAAGAAGCCGTCCAGTTTTCAAAACGTCATTTTCCTAGGGGTAGCTATATCGAACAATTATCTTTTTGTTTATTGCTTATTGATACTGTTTCTCCACAATAGTTTACGGTTTGTATTAATTGTTTTCTGAACTGATTTGCATTTAAAAATGCATCTGAAGATCTTTGAATAAACTCCATAGGGCCAGCCGCAATAGAAATACTACCATTCACCATTTGGTTGTTGCCGACCATTTTGAAAATATGCTTTTTTATGTTTGGAGAGATTTGACATTTGTACACAAAATTAATAAGAAAAGACAAACTGTTTTAGTTTACTTTTGATCACTTAGCTCGGTTTAGATAAAGAGCATCCGAGACATGACTAGCCAATATAATGTTATGAAAAGAGTGGAAAATAGGAACTTACGTTGTACATGCATAAATGCTCTAATACGGCGTCATCTCATCTATCTCTACCATATCTCTGGTTTAAATAAATCTCATATCATAGCAAGCAAAAGCATATCTTTCTGGACTAGATTTTTTTTTTTGATAAGAAGTTCCGGAAGCAGTGAGATGAATCAATTTAATTGAGCATGTTTATTTATTTTGATTAAGTTATTTCAACCGAAGCATAGTAGAAAGTGTAATATCGGCGAGAAATCGTATGATGGAACGCTTTCTACGAAGCTAAGCGTTATTCTGATTGAATTTCGCAAAAACCCCAAATTTAAATGTACTAGAATGCCGTTAATAATGTGTTCTAACAGTTTTGGAATAAACTTTAGTCATAAAAACGTAATTAGTATAGCATCAAATGCGCAGGAACTGTTACTGATAAAATTTAGGGATAAGTTACTGCTGATATCAATTTAGGAATTGCATGAGTTGAAAGCAAATACAGGATTTCTTAAAGGAAACTTAACATAAAGTTTAAAAGTAATTCAGGATAATACAACACTAATAAAAGACATTGTTCATTAATATTATAGACAAATATTGACAAAGCATATTGTACTGGTTAGCTAGGAACTCCAAGTACTTCCTTGGTTTTCCCGTACCCAAGCTTCCCCAAAATGAGGCCACTTTTCCTTTTATTGCCAAAACTCTTCAATTACTTCGCCCTTACTCAGCATACGCCGAATTACATTCAGACAGAGACTCCTTGAACTGTCTGTGCTGAAGATCAGAACGAGACCTCATAACTTGATCAACTTAACCAAGCCGTCCATTACACTCTTCAGTGTAACACTGAGTTTGCCACAGAGGAATGCCTGCTGAATTGTGCACAAAGATATTATCCCAGCATTATTATTTTTAATTCTATATACCAAACCCTTTTCTTTTCCAATAATTACTGGGATACTGTCAGTTGAAATAGACACAATTTTAATTCAGGCTTGATTTTGTCATGAAGTCATCAAAAGCGTTGAACAGATTTTTCGCGCGCGAGGATTTCCTTTAAACGGCAATTTTGCTAGTGCTCATCTCTAAATACTTTACTTTCATTGTCAAGAAACCGTACACAAATGCATATTTGTTTATCATCAACAATTTCGCAAGATTCGTCAATTGCAATGGCGTAGCAAGGGGCCTTTTTTAAAAGACCGAGCAAGCTGCAAGCAGCAAAAATTGCTGTTCTTCTTGAATGGCTTCTTGCCGATAATGGGCAATGGATCACTATCGGCCTGCAGTTACTGGAGGTCATGGAAGAAACCAAACTAGTATGATCGTGCAAGTTTATTTATTCAGATGCATTTATCATTATAAAGTCACGAGCATAGTAGAGAATGTAGTACCAAAAGGTGGAGGATTCTATACGACGAAAACACAAAATCCCAAAAGGGGTTTCGCCCCATCCAAATTCAAATTGCATATGAGGCAAACTGGAACGACTCCAGTATTTTCAGGAAGCGTAAAACAATACTGTTTGGTCCACTCAATCAGAACCTTCCTATTTCCAGTCAACTTTACGTTTTTTAAGCACACGAATAGGACAAATATACGATTAACTATAGAATTCGTACAACTGGGCGCCCTGTACAAAATACAAATGCAAACGAACAAGTAAATTAAGAATAAATAGATAGAAATAGCAGATAGGAGATGTAAATAATGAGCCAGCGCCAGACCCCTACTCCTCTTATGTTGACAAGTACCCGCACAATCTCGAACCGAGGCAAGGCGAGTGGCGCCGAGAGCATATTGATACTTGCAGCTCTTGGGTTGGAACCAAATCTATTCTACCAATCCGGCCAAAGAAGAGCCGAACTCGTAAAATGGCCTCCGGTTTCCAAGGGAAACTGAAACACAACATTAATTTGCTTACATAGATTCATATTAGAGACTAAACTTGATTTTGATTCAAGAGCCCGCTGTGTCTATTTCAGAGACACTCTGTATTTCAATGTTTCCGATCTTCCTAATTTTTCTTAAACAAATTTTCCCAAATTAAATTCTGTATCTCATTACAGAAAGAAATCTCCAAAGCAATCTAAAATCTTTAGACGAAGGTTCCTTTCAGTACTTCCAATTATAGATGTTGTTTTGCGCAACCTTTCCATAATAAAAAAAAACTCCAATTTAATGAAAGTTCAACCTGGACTCCATGCATAAAGTACTTTAAGTTATAAACTATATTGGGCTTATCTTTTTTAGATTTGTTAAAGAAATCTGCACCAAGCAGAATTATATTCGTCAGTTCAATTGGAGCATTTATCCACAAGTTAACGCTTAAAAATTTAAACTTATCAGAAGAACAATCAAAAGAGTCAATGTCTCAACTGAGTATATACGCAAACTCAAAACTATGCAACATTCTAACGTCTGATGGATTTGCCGAAAAGTTAAAAGGAACAGGGGTTACGTCTAACTCCCTTCATCCTGGAGTTGTTTATACCCCTATTTATAGAAAACATTTTAGTGGAGTCGAGTTTAATGACATATTGAACTTTTTATGTTATGGTGTTGTTAAGTATGGAGCATTGAAATTTTTTGCCAAGGTAACAATTGTATATTTTGATACAAGTGTGCTGTCAAGCCATATTTTGTGTGCGATTCCGCCTGCACCTCGTGTTTCAGATTTCGGCCTCACGCCTGAAAAGCGACAGCGCACTTGTATCGAGCAAAATGTTTTGTAATCGTTTACACAAAATGAAAAAAGCATTTTAATTTACTGTAAATTTTGATATTAACTTTGACAGATGTCAAGTTAGGTACTTAAATGGAAAAACCTATATACAGTGTGTAAATAAAGTAAGGAATAAAATTTATATTTTTTTATTATCGCTGATGGGAAGAAAAGCTCGGGCAAGTCAATTTTATTTTTTTCCTCCGTTATCAACTTTTTTTTAATGGAACCCTCTTATTTTTTAGCAAGAAATACAAAGTAGATTTTTTTCTGAGTTCAGCAATACCCCACACGTTGTATTTAAAATTATCAGTTTTAGAGATATGGAGGATTTAATAATTAAATAATTAAACTTGAATGTGATGAAGATCCATTGCTTAAGGTGTATTGTTGGGTGTTAAAATAAAAAGTAATTAATGTAAAAAGACAAGCAAACAAATTATTCTAAACAAAGAAACAAAGAATATCTTATTTCATTAAAAAAATAAAAAATAGTCGGATAGATAAATTATATATGTAATTAACTAATACAGCTTTTAGAAAAATGTATTGTACCTCAACTTACAGAATAAAACTGACATTTTTCACCTGAAGATGATGGTTTACCATCGAAACCGGTAGTGAAATAAAAATCGTTTCTGACTTAAGGAAGTACCATTTTAATACCCAATTAAACTTGAAGTTTTAATGTTTTAATGTCTGGTATCAACAGAATGCTGCACCATCACATTATTCACTTCGTTTTAGAAAATACCTAGATGAAGTCTGTTCTAATAGACAGGAAGACGTGGTCCAATGGAATGGCCGGCTAGATCTCCTGATCTCACCCCACTTGATCTTTTTCTTTGGGTGTATTTAAAATCACGTGTGTATCACTCAAAACCTTGAGGTTTTGATTTTTAATAAAGAAAAAAATCAAGTGGGGTGAGATCTAGTAGGACAGACTTCATCCAGGTATTTTTAAAAGCGAAGTGAATAAAGTGGTGGTGCACCATCCTGTTGATACCAGACATTAAAACATTAAGATTGCAAGTTTAATTATTTCATTATTAAATCCTCCATATCTCTAAAACTACTAATTTTAAATACATGTGGGTATTGCTGAACTCAAAAAATTTACTTTTTATTTCTTGCTAAAAAATAAGGAAGTTCCGTTTAAAAAAAGTCGATGACGTCATAGGTCCCAGAGTAGTAAACTGAAATATTAAAATTAACGTCCATAAAATCCGGAAGAAAAAAATATAATTGACAGCGATAATAAAAAAATATGAATTTTATTCCTTACTTTATTTACACGCTGTATATGTATTTAGTTATACCGGGTATTCCATTTAACTTGAGAAAACTAAATATCTCCAGAAATAAGCATTGTACGAAAAATATGTTCCAAATATGCCTTTAATAGTATCAAGGGGGCGTCTGCCTGTGTAAAGGTTAACCCACGCCTTGGGGGTGAAGCAAGGGGCAACTTTGAAATTTCAAATGGAAACCCTCATTTTTTGTTACAGATTCGAATTCCTTGAAAAAAAAATGCTTGAGTTCTGTTCGAAACATTTTTTTCGAATCGTGATAGATGGCGTTGTAATCAGTGAAAATTAGTTTTCGCCATTTTCTTGAAGAAAAATCAACCGCTTTTATGCATAACACTTCTAAAATTATTGTCGATTGAAAAGCAGCGTCTCTGATGTCTGTCCCCCTTGATACTATTAAGGGTTTATTTGGAACATTTTTTTCGTACGATGCTTATTTCTCGAGATATTTAGTTGTCTCAAGTTAAATGGAACACCCGGTATACGTATTACTTATTCGTATGTATACTTTACAAAACGATTACAAATAACAAATTTATAAATTTTTAGTACGTCTTAGTGTATTACATTAAGTTTCGATTTAACTTTAGGATGCCGAGGAAGGAGCCCAAACAACAATATATTTGGCTTTATCCAAAACAATTAAAGATGTAACTGGAAAATACTTTATAGATTGTAAACCATTTATGAAACCTCCAGCAGCTTACAATAAACCTTTTGCTGAAAAAATATGGAAAGCTAGTGAAGATTATGTTAAACTTGCTACTAAAGAAAAATTATAACAAATAGTTTGTATGTAGTAATTAGCAAAATATTTATATTCATGTAATGTTTGTTGTGTGATTAGAGAAGAATAAAGATAACTTCTGACCTCTAGGCTTATGTAATAATAATTATCAAAGTCTATACCTGTTATCGTGTAAATAGATCTTTATGTTAACATATTCAATGAATTCAGTACATAAAAGAATTTCTTTGTTTTATCTATTGTTAGTAGTGTAATATTCTAGTCGCAGAGATAATGCATCTAACGAACTACAACATATTGTGTATGAAAATGAAACCATATCAGCCTTGTGCACATTTCCAACATCAGCGCCTCTAGTGACCAGTTTATGGCAATATTCTTATGCAAACAAAATACGAATAAAGCGCGTTAAAGTATGTAGGTATTAGTAATTATTAATTATTTATAATGAATTTATTAGTTGTTTATTATGAACAAAGAAATTTACCTATTTGAGTTTTCTGTGGATTTGGTATGAACACGAAGGATGCGCGCTGCAAATTTTGTGGTGCACTGTAAGTTGTCATAATTCATTAAAAATCGAGAAAGACTAACAAAAAACTCTACGTTAAAACAATTTATAAAATACTAGCGAAGCTCGCCGTACACTTTGAATGCAAATCTCTCGTTCTTCCTCTTCATTTCACCGCCCTAAACATAAATAGAACTTCATAGTCCTATTAGCGTTGTCGTATAAATTGTTACATCTTATTACGCCACTACATATATTCCGTCTTTGCATATTACCAGAGCAAATTCATAACTAAGTGCAAAAGCTATGAAATAGTCTCGCTATAAAATAATTTTCTTTATTATTCGAAAATAGCGGCCTTTGAAACGCTATTTGTTAATTCTCAGCTTGCTACTTCAATCAGTATTTGTTTGACAGTAGTTGCAATCAAATAGCATTCTGGTCGTCCAAATGAGGCAGTTACTGAAGAAAACATTGAAAAAGTGCATGGTACGAGGGTCGTTTGAAAAGTCCGTGCACAAATAAAAACTACTTAATTGTTTGGGGTAAACCTTTTTTATTTTTCAACATAGTCTCCTTTTAGGCTTATACACTTCGTCCAACGCTGCTCTAGTTTGTTGATCCCTTCTGAATAATAGGATTTGTCCAAGTCTGAAAAATAGCCATTCGTTTCTGCACTCACCTCCTCATTAGAATAAAATCTTTTTCCCGCCAGATATTTCTTCAAATTGGGGAACAAATAGTAGTCCGAGGGAGCCAAGTCTGGAGAATAGGGAGGATGTGAAACGAGTTGGAACCCTATTTCCATTAATTTTGCGACCACAACTGCTGAGGCGTGAGCTGGTGCGTTGTCGTGATGGAAAAGGACTTTTTTGTGGGCCAATCGTGGGCGTTTTTCTTGCAGCTCGGTTTTTAAACGGTCCAATAACGATGAATAATATGCACCTGTAATAGTTTTACCCTTTTCCAGATAGTCGATGAGGATTTTATCAATGATTTCTGGAGTAGTAACCTCAACAGGGCGTCCAGAACGTTCAGCGTCACTTGTGCCCATATGGCCACTCCGAAAATTTTGAAACCACTTATAAACTCTTCTAATCGAAGGTGCAGAGTCACCATAATGTTTATCAAGCTTCTCTTTAGTCTCTTGAGGCGTTTTGCCTTTCATAAAGTAATGTTTAATCAACACACGAAATTCTTTTTCGTCCATTGTTTGAAAATCACTCGACTTCCTCGATTCAAACGAATGCCAAACACAAATAAATAAACCGATCTGGCTGAAACTTGGTGTGTGTTCTTCCAAGAGATGCTACTAACTAAACATAACCTCGATATGCCCCAGTAGTGCCATCTCTCTGACTTTGCACGGACTTTTCAAACGACCCTCGTATTGTATTGAAAGATCGATTGTATCATAAGGTTTGTTTACTCATATATTACAAACCGTGTATTATTATATTGTAAAGATTCAATGTGAACTAAAGGTTTATGCTTCCTTTGTTGATCTTGTTTGTCGTTTACTGATGTTAAAATCTTTGTACATATTTTGCAGATATTTGCGTGCTAATATATTTTCTTGTAATTTGTACATCTCGTTTCTTTTGCATAAGCGCAAATATAAGTCTGTTTCAGAAAGCATACCGCCTCTGAAGAAAGCTGCCGTGATGTCGAATTCCAGCTGCGTGCGTAGAAATTATTAATAGATATTATTTGAGTAAGTATCAGCTGAGGCAAGGCTATTTCAGTATCTCTACGGAAACTATTTCTCAAAAGCATTATTCCGAACTCTGTCTCTTATCGAAGCCTGGAAAACTGAATCAGTTGTGGGGTTTCTTTTCGTTTACTACAGCCATCAACCACAGCTGGCGCTCTTTAATATTCAAAAAT
>VTPC01004963.1:9254-40879 GCA_011009095.1 Ignelater luminosus
TAAGATTGTAGTAGTCATACCTGAATAAAGGTGTTTTAAAAAAAAATACATGAAACATGAGATCATGTAGGAAGAAATATAGAAGAAAAGTCCATAGTTTACTCAAAAGGTGGAAAAACGAAATGGTTTGAACATATTTCTAGTTCTGTTAACTAAGTATTGCATTGAACTGCAAATATAAATTCTCAAATAATCTTTTGCTTCAACAATATAAGAGAACCTTAGAGAATTAAAAATTCTGTAAAAACTTAACTTAACTTAAACTTTAACTTAAAATTTGATTTAAGGTACTCCACAAGTAGAGGCAAGTTAAATGAGGAAATACCCAGCTTTAAGTATTTGGTTTAAACAGTAAGATGGTATCTTCAAATCGTTAAATGAACAAATTATACTAACTCTTTTAACATAAACAACGAAAAGACATTTACACGTAAACTTTTTTAGGACAACACATACTGTCACTCCCACTACTGAGGTCGTGTACATACTTATTAGTGTGGTTCAAAAAAACCCTTATGTCGCCAATCTGAATAATTTTTTGCAGTTTTGTGCCTTTAGGTGAGATATCAAAATGTGCCAAATTTTGGCCCTATCGGACAACGTTAACACGTGCCGCATCGAGCTTGAAGTTTAAAAAAATTGGTAATTTTCATGTTTCTTCAAACGTGTTTTTTTCTAGGCACGAAATGGAGCCTTGAAAGCAACCAAGATATTTTGTTATGGATATCACGATAAATGAGAAACATTTTGGCGCAAAGTTCATCAAGATCGGTTGAGTAGTACCAAAATTACAACCATTTTTTTGAACTATTGAGTATACAGGGATACTGGGGCTAAGTCTCCAACTCATTGTTAAGGCCACATTTTCACAGTGGGTAATGGACAGCAGATGCTAATGACACTTTTGGTATATACATTTATTGTAATTTTGACACGGAAAACAACGAGAAAATCTTCTTTTTCCCGCTAAAATCTGAATCAGGTGGTCGAAAATGTAAGGTCTAAAAGCAGAAAAATTGATTTTTTTAAGACAGACTTTATTTACATAATTCGACAGGACATTAAAACGATTCCTGCATCCTCGTTTTGTGGTCGTCTGATATTTCCTCTGGTACTTTTGTTTTTTGTTTTGCTTTTCCGATCAGATACCAAAAGAAAAATAGCCCTAACCCTAAAAATCATAATTTCGACATACTGACCGAAACGTGTTTTGCTTTCTTCACATTTGTGCAAGATAGTGCATTTTAAAAATTATTCTATATAACTTATTGGCTTGGCATACATATCAATTTCGGTGCAAAGAGTCCAGCAATACCCTCAACTCAGTTTTGTTTATTTTTCCAGTTAGGATCTGCTTTGTAGGGAGTACAAAAAAAATCAAAAAAAGTATTGTTGTTTAAATAATCAAGGCTAGCTTCAGAATATAATGTGTCTTGGAGCACACTTAGGTTTTCGCGTTTTTCCATCTTACATGAGACAAGCGTGACAGGGCGCAGTCCAATTCGTATTTGCTTCTAGCTTTCTAAAAAAAGTTTGTGCAGGGTGAAGTCCCTGGTGAGTGGTTGTATATTCAATAGTAGAAACGATCTTGTTTTCCTTTGATTACCTTTGGACTTCATTCAATCTTTTTCATTTCACATTAACCTTTCTCAATCTACACACTCATTTCGCTCGTTGAAGTTTGCCTTTTGTTTTGCTAGGTTAGTCGATGATTACGCTTTGTAGTGCTATTGAAAGTAAGTCACTTAAAATAAATAACAAGAACAGTAGGAAAGAGGTGGAATGTGCTTCAAAAAAGATGAAAAATATAAAGGCAGAATGGGCGTCTGGGGACGATCACTATTTAATAGGCCAATCAAATAAATGTAATTCAATGTAGATTCAATGCTTTTTAATAGTCCAATTAAACGCTTGTAATAAAACGTGAAGTTCAACGCAAACTGATACGGACCTGCAGCACGCAAAAATAACAAAATTAACGGTTGAAAATGCAAAAATCAACACCACCAATGGTTATGAAGCCAAACCTACGACCAATAACGTGTTATCAAGTGTTTGCTTTTGTGTGGCCAAACGGTTCCTTTGTATTCAAGTCGCCTGTTAGTCCTAAGAATCTGCAGGTGGTTAAAAGTGTGATATGCCATTTTAAAGGGTAAAGAACAAGGATGTTTTTAAAAAGGATTGAACGTAATTACCCATTGAATTTTTCTTTTTTATAGCCTTATAACGTAAAGTTAAACTTTAGAGTAACATTTTTTTAACTTTCTCCGGGTCTAATTTGTTTAATCACCTGTAGGAGTGGATATTATAAAAGATTATAAAATTAGCATCACCTTCAAATTAAAAGTCTTCAGTAGTGCGGTGTTTACATTTAAAAGGGAAAATACGTCCAATTGGGTGAAATTATGAAAAATGACAATATCTCAAAAACCGTGACACTTTGTATAATAGCATATTAGGTTAGATAAGTTCCAAATCATGTCTTCTACCACCCCTTTTCGGATATACGGCGGTGAACCAAACCAAAGGGGATGTGCAGTACTGTGGGAACTATAGAGGCATAAACCTAATGAAACATTGTATGAAGGTCTGAGAAAGAGTCATTGAAGAAAGGATTGGGCAGGAAACGTAGGTGTCGGAGAAGTAATTTGGGTTCCTGCCAGGAGGCAATTAATGGAGAAATGCAGAAAGATGCAAGTCGAAATGCACATGGTTTCATTGACCTTAAGGAGGCATATGATAGGGTACCTAGGCAAGAACTTTGAAGATGTATGAGTGGAAAGGGAACACCAGAGAAATACGTGCGGCTGGCTAAGGAAATGTATAAGAGGGCGGAGACTGCTGTAAGGAGTAGTGTCGGTAGGACTGAGGGGTTCCTGGTACGAGTAGGCCTGCACCAGGGATCGGCACTCAGCCCGTACCTGTTTGACCTAGTGATGGACTTGTGAAGAAGCAAGCACCCTGGAGGATGCAGTTTACGGATACAATTGTTCTGTGCGAATCTACCCAAGAGCAACTAGAGGAAAAGTTGGAAGAGAGGAGGAAAGCGCTGGAAGAGAACGGGATGAGGATCAGTTGGTCGAAAAGGAGTAAATGACAACAAGGGAGGGGGAAGGCATGTTTATAAAACTTCAAAAAGAACAGTTACCATCGGTCACGACGTTTAAGTACCTCGGGTCGCATGTATAGAGCAATGGAGGGTTAGATGCAGAAATTCAGCATAGACTGAACTGCGGATGGTTAAACTTGAGGAAGATTAGATAATATCAGACGGTGATGCGACCTGCTATGATGCACGAAGCGGAGACGTGGTATGTAACGAGCATCCAAGAAAAGAAAATGGAAGTTACTGAGATAAGGATGTTAAGGTGGATGTGTGGAGTAACTAGGAAGGACATGATCAAGACTAAGCTTATCAGAGGACCGGTCAAGGTTGGACCTATTGGTAGAAAGATCCAAGAGAGCAGGCTAAGATGGTTCGGGCATGTGCAAAGAAGGGATGAGGATTACGTTGGAAAAAAAGTTGAGAAGATGCAGGGTGGTGGCAGAAGGAGGAGAGGGAGATCAAAGACAAGATGGAAAAACAAGGTGAATGAAGATCTCCGAGAGAAAGGTTGGAGACGTGAAAACGCTCTAGACAGGGAGGAGTGGCGAGAAGGAAATGAATGACAGGAATGCCGATCCTATTTGAATGGGATAAGGTACAAAGAAGAAGAGTAGCAAAATGTGAAAGTACTGTTTGTGATGTTAGTGATCTTGAAAGCACGATTTTTCCAATTGATCGATGCCAATTTTAATGCAGTCCTTTGATTGATTGGAAAAGAAAAATAAGACTTCTGAAATCTCAACAAACTACGATTATTTGAAGCTCCTTTTAGATTTGCAAATTATGGTGTTACAAAACTTGTATTAAAAGCAGAAACAATATAAGAATTGTCGAAGAAGGAGTTTTTGTTGGTAGAGATCGAAAGACCTCTAAAATGCACATCTTAGTGTTGTTTTAAACGTAGACTTTTAGAAACTCTATGTAGGATTGATATTAAAAAAATGCCTGAATAGTATTATTCTATGTCAAGGAAAATATTTATCTGGTGTTCTCTAAATTAGAATAACTTACTTACTGAACAAGTCAAACTCAATTAAAGAGCTCCGACAATTTAAAACATCTGAGCTGTTTGAACTTCCTAAAGGCCGAAATAAATACAAATTAGAGGAAAAATCAGTTTCTACAGTAAAGAAACATTTTTCATGCGTTTATTGGCATAATAACCCGCCTAACAAGAACTACCAAACCGCCAAGAGATAGATTGAAAAGCAAGAAAACAAATTCTACACAAAACCTCCACTTGAATTTGATTATTTTTTTACTACAGCATTTAAGGCAAACACAGGAATTCTATCACAAAATATGTTATTGAGCAGATTCGTTCTTTAGATGTGAAGTAAGAGAAAAATGTGTCTTTTGAAGATCACGACCATGTTTATACATATTTGCAATGTCGTCGGTTTTTTACTTTCTGTTCCAATTTAAATGGCTTTGTTGTAACTCAAACATGGGAGGATTGATTTGTAGTTTACTGAGAGAGCACAATGGAGTTACAGCAGAAAACAGATAAGCAAATCTGACAAAATGGAATACAGTATTACTTGTATCTTTCATTTTAAAATTTCACGCAATTTCTATTAGAATAGGCATGTCCAAAAATCAAAAACTGCTTATTACAAAAATTTTTGCTTTTGGGACTGTCTTTTTTTGTGATTCAGTTAAATGATGATAAATCAGGTTAAATGTTAAGTGGGTCTGTGTCGGTGCCTTCTGCATTAATATATCCAAACTGTTTATGGTATTTGTTTTTCAAATATGTAGTTTACATTCTCTTTACCGATTTCCACGCCCCCTCATTTGCCCACCTTTACTAAATCTGTAAATAGTTTCTAGAAGCATGAGACAAACTGTTAGTTTGCTTTTTTCTATTTTGTGGACCAATTTAATTATTGAGAATTAAAGACTTTCCTTCAAGCAATACCCTGTAGAACACAAGATTTTCAGTAGTCTTCTACCCAGAAAGTTCTATTAGAAAAAGGAGTAATAGAATTAATTTTATTAAGCGTTTCAGTCAAATATAAAGACAAAGGTAGTAACTGATTGCAATGTTCATAGACATATTGGTTCAATGACGTATATAGTATGTACGACAGGACTCGTAATAACAGTTTTGGAGTAGTATGTAGTTCTTGAAGAGTATATCAACTAGGTAGATAACAATGAATTTACAATTGTTTTTCTTTTATACTGATGTTTTTGATTAATTTCCTTTTAGTTTAATACAGACATTACAAATGAACGTAAAAATACATACGTAAATAATAATACTATTCCCTGCTCAAGCAATTTTAATTTTAACTTGAAGGTCAACAAAAGTTAATAACTATGCATACTTTATGGGTATAGCTTGAGTTATTGTGTTTTCCGAGTTTAATCCAAAGTTAAAGAAATTACATTTTCCTAGAATGAAAAGTATAAGAATAGCTGTTATAATACGAATAAAAAGCCTGCAGGATTTTATAACACAGTAAATGCGGTAGACACAATATCAGAATAACTGAGTAATTTATTTCCTCATTAATATTTAAATCATCACTTAGTTCTTAGGAATCTGCTGAAATAACATGTTTAAAAACACAACCAAAACAAATAACAATGCAGAATACCATAAACTGTAAAACGCAAAGAAAATGAGACTTTCCACATCTCTTCACTGTTGTTTCCAACTAGAAATGTAACTATTATGACGAAAACACAAAAGTATAATTATCTCTTCCCCTATTTGCATAAACTCTAATAGTCTTTCATCCCGAGACAAGAATTAATTATAAATATGTTTTGTTCACGTTCATAAGGTGAATGCAAAGTACAAAGCTTTAATGGAAACTTTAATTCAGATATTTAAATTTCACAATTACTTAACTTTACTTTCAGACTTCCGAAAACACATGGTATTTCCTTGACCTTACATAAGGCTTTGAAGTTGGTAACTCACTATGTAGTTATTAAACAAGGGCATCAGATATGGGAGTGGAGTGACCTTCTCTACGCATCCCCTTTGAGCTTCGGTTGCGTATATGGGCGAAACAAAATTCAATTTATCTTAGCCTCCGGTTTCTGCCCCTATTTGTTCTAAAATTTCGTTAGCTGTTTTTATATATTAAATACATTTGTGCATGTAGGTATATTTCTGTGAAAAAGAAATATTGCGGTTTTGCGTACATTTTATGAGTTAGCGAATGGGAATATTTACAAACATAAACGTGGTATATTAACGATACAGATGTCTGAACAACTTTATGACCGTGTAACTAATTTCATTACAACCTTATTATCTATTAAACACGAAAAATAGAACAGCACACCAGGAAAAGTTGTAAGATTTTTTATTTATTTAAATTTTCATAAAAAGTATAATAAAGTTGGTGTCATAAACCAGATAATATTAAATATACGGCTAGGGTTCTAAGCAGGAAGCAGTTTATGTTCTTTTTTTCCCGTTTTGGTTAAAAAAGCTAGTTATCAGGGAAAAACCTTTTCTGCTTTAAAATTAAAATTAGAAAGATATTACATTTTATGTTCTTTATTTTTAAAACTGCATTAACACGTAGTGTAAATAAATGTGTCATGAAAATATAATTTACTTCGCTTTTAATTCAATTTCTGTTTGTACTGTACAATATAACAGCTAACACTGTATGTTTTTAATCATGTTATCATCTTAATAATTTTAACTTTTATTATAATGTCGGGTGTTGCTACACATTTCTATTCTTTAATTAAAAAAAGGCTTTCGTGTTTTTGGAGCCCATAATTCTAATCGATATATAAACAAATATGGGTATTAGATTTTGAGTAGATAAAGATATTCATCACCTCAGCATATTACCAAATTTCCATTATTCTGTCAAAAATCTATTGTAAAAGATATTGACAACCTTTTTTCTGTCGGCTTACTTAATTTTTAGTAGACACTTAAATTATCCATTTGTCCATTTATCGATTTGTTCGTTAGAGATCAAATTACAGTGTACATTTTTCAGGTGCTTTCTGCATAATAACGCTTGTTTGACTGACTCAAATTTTAATTGGAAAGGAGCTTTGTGGCTAACCATCAATTAAAGTTGAATAACACTGGCTGACTGAAAAGAACTCACATCGGTAAGTCTTCTTTTATAAATTTCAATAATTCCTTAATTGAAAAGAGCTGATAAAAGAAAAATGTTACAATGGATACACTCATAACAAGTTAAAAAATAACAAAATTCATAAATAAACCATCTTCCTAATACAATTCCATCTTCAATGAGTTTGCCGAATACTATCATAATTACTCGGCAATTATTCAAAACAGATATAGTTATAGAACTTGCATGATTTTGGTGTAACTCTCGAAAACAAATGAACTGATGAGAACAAAACTTAATACCCATCTCTTCTTTTTTTATATCCCTCTTCTTCAGATTTACTCGTTTTACTTTTTATATCGCAAAAGCGTAATTCAATTATTTTGAAAAGATATACCGAAAGGCTCAAAGTGGTCATTTTCAAACCTGGAAGCTTTTCATTAATCCCCAAACACCAAGAAAAATCGAGCACGCAAAATGAAAAAAATGGTCGTTTTTTTTTAAAATATCATGGCCTGTTTTCGAGATATGGGAAAAAATAATTTTTTTTCAAAAACAACTTTTGCTCGTATCAAAAAACTTTACAGACATTTGTTACTAGCAACTCAATTTTCGATAACAGAGCACTTAGTGTTTTTTCCAAACTTTACTGTTTTCGAGAAATAACAGGAAAATTGTTCTTCTGTAATGAAATGCATAATTAGTCGTGATCTATCTCGAACGGTTATTGTTCGAGCTTTAATAAAATATATAGATAGATTGCTATGGTTAAATTAAGTCAGCATCAGAATAAAACAGCAGGCGGTGTAATACATTTAATATGTTTAATAACTTTACCCATCAACTGTAAGTCAAAAATGGAGAACAAACAGATTGACGCTTTTTGCTATCTCATTAAGAAAAACTGAAACAGAAACATCCCATGACACGAAAATTAAAAATAGATTTGCAACTAATAAGACACTAAAAATTCTACTGTATGTGCTTGCGTGCACGCAAAATAATCTGAGACTTAAATGGTACCAAAATATTTATAAAGTTTGCACTTATTGTTAACAATATTTAAGAATGGCCAAATTTGTAAACAGTAAAAGATTAATACGGTTATTGTTTACATTGAGTAGCTATAAACAAGGATGAAGCTTCTCAACTATACAGAACAAGGTATAATATAATGTAATATATGGGTCAGGGTTTTCGAACAATCCTTAAACGTGTTAAACAATCTTTACAATTAAGTCAATAAGTACAAACGATAAATATTCCCGTACTACTAAAAGAGTGCCAAATTAGTTGGCGCACACGTGAGTACACACAGAATTTTGCAGAATTTTTAATGTCTTGATAGTCACAGATCTATCTTCAAGTTTTGTTGCCATGGGATCTTGATCCGTTTCAATTTTTATTTAATTTGCTTGTTTCCCATTTTTGAGTTACTGAAAACTATGTTTCACATGTTCTGTTAACATTAAGGGTCAACAGTTGATGGTCAAAGTTGTTAAACATGTTGTATTTATTACATTACCTACAACTATCTCTTTCCGATGCTCATTTGCTTTCAAGTGTAGTATTCAGCTGTTTTTGCCGTCGCTTAAAATTTCTCGATAAAACTATAGCAATCTATATACATATTTCTGTAATGCTCAAACGATAACCTTTCCAGATAGGTCATGACCAATTATGCATTTCATTACAGAAAAACAATTTTCCTGTTATTTCTTGAAAACAGTAAAGTTTGAAAAAAAAACCAAGTGTGCTCTGTTTTCGAAAATTAGATTTGTAGTAAAAAAATGTCTGTAAAATGTTTTGATAACTTCAAATAAGCAAGTTACGAGAAAAAATTGATTTTGAAGGAAAAATATTTTTGCTAATATCTCGAAAGTAGGCCATGATATGCGAATTGTGTTTTCACAATTGGTTCTAGGATAAAAAAGTAGCCTATGCTCCCAAAGATCGTTTTTCGCTATCATCAATACTAAGCCAGATACTCCATGATGACAACTAAAGTGATCCACCCTGTACTTAAAAGGCCATGCGGGAATACCTCATATTAAAAGTTTCTACCAAAAACAAAAAGCGGTCGCTACGTAGGTACCAAACTGGGAAATAGGCAAAAGTATTAAAATTTGTCTAGCTGACTAAAGATTTTATATTTCTATAGAAGTTTGTTTCATTCGATTCGCCTCTGTTGTCTTTGGAACGTGAAGTCAATTGTTATAGGCTTTAATTTCGTTGTTTTATTTTAAGTGATTTTTACGTTTCTTTTTCTACATGAGTAGTATTATCTAGAAAAATTGATGTATGCATTTTTGACGCCTTACAATAAGTGCGATTAATTGTGGTACGAAATGACATACACCAACGGATTTAACCGACCCAACTGACTACTAAAATCGTTTAAGATATATCACAAACAAAACACCATTTAGAGTCAAAGAAATAAAATGAACCTTCTGCACTAACCATGGAGATAAAGCAGTAGAAGGTAAAAGTATGGTTTTCTGCAGGAGGGAGGAGAGGGAATATTTAATAATACATGGTGTTAATTGTGTTTAATTTATTTACATGCTCAATTTATTGAAACAAATCGATGCTAACTCAAACACCAACATTTAATGAAACTCTCATTTATTCCCTTTCTAATAGCACACCCCTTTTATTATTTTCAAAACGGTGGTAGATAAAATAATAGCTTCTTATTTACACAAACTGTACTTACTGTAGAGAACAACTGGTAAAATAGAGTTTTTTTTAAGATTCACAACTTATCCGACCCAACGCTTGATAACTTCTTATAAAAAAAAACATCTAAAAGAAAACAATAACTACTTACTGTCTTTTTTGAAAGTACATATAATACGTATGCTCTGTCTATGAAGAAATTTTTGTATGTTTACTCTTCTTAATTCAACTTAAACTTCTGCATATCCGACTAGTACTTAATTTTGTAACACACTGTCTTTTTCGAGATTTCAGAAAATAGTGTTTTTTCCACGGATTACTCTTTATTGGTTGGAACATATGGGCTTATTATGCTTATTGTGGCGTCTTGAACACATCCTCCAAATATTTTCTTTTCCTTTGAAATACCCTGCATAAACGGGACAGTACACTGTAAAACTATCTAAAATGCAAAAAAATTGACTGCTGCAAAAAGATTTCTTGGGCAAAGAACTGGAAACTTTGGTGTGCTAAGCTCAATAGTACTACCAGTACAAAACTAAGCAAAGAAAATAGAAATAATTCCTATATGTAGGAAAAAGTGTGCGGACTATGAATGCTTTCAATCTTTTATTCATACTGTAGTACTAAATTCAATTAACAAAATATATGCAACCTTATCAGCGAGAATGCTCTAATTAATGTAGTTGATGATATAATA
Source organism: Ignelater luminosus (assembly GCA_011009095.1). Classification (NCBI taxonomy): domain Eukaryota; kingdom Metazoa; phylum Arthropoda; class Insecta; order Coleoptera; family Elateridae; genus Ignelater; species Ignelater luminosus. Next base: position 19,810 of record VTPC01004963.1, read on the forward strand.
TACAAAATCCATTAGTCTTCCCAAACCAGACACTGCACTTAACATAGTTAATAACATTTTGCCGGGTTTGGACAATGTAGAATATCGACTGTGAGCAAACAATAAATAACCTTTATCTAGATACATAGGAAAGACGTTACAAATAAGTATTATTATTTGCCCACAGTCGATATATTATATTCTTCGATCTAAATATCACTTACTGCAAAACAGTTTTTACTGGACTTTTTTAACGATATTTAGTTAAGAGGAAAAAAGGTAAGTCAGTGGAAAGACATTTTTGTAATTCCAATACCTAAGGCAAAAACAGCTCATTTCTATCAATGGTGTCATAATTATCTTGTAAACTTAAGACCTTTGAAGAAATCATTAGATCTAGACTAGACTGGTGGTTAAGCAAGATAACATATTTGTTAATCGATATAGTTTTAAATGAAGATTTGATGCATTGAATGCAGTAGCATCTATCGTCACGGACCTTCAAAATAAGAAAATGCATGCAATGTATACTGAATTTCCCTCAGCAAGAGTTTTCACGATAATTAAGTTGTTTGTAAAACGTAAAATCTTTGTTAGGAAATTTGATAATAGAGTGATTGGTTCTTGGTAGGAATCTATAAAAGCTCATTCAATGTAATATACCTACAGCCAATTTCCACAAGTTACAAATGCATGCCAATGTGGAACAATATGCTGCTAATTTTGTAGTTTATGCTTCCAATAACAAATATAAGCTTACGGTGCCATGCAATAGATACTTTGGATTCTCGATAACCACTTTTAAATGTTTGGTTAGATAGGTTGCCCATCTAAGCAGCTTCGTTATTTACAAAATTAGAACAAAAATTTAGAATGCGTTGTTTTCAGTACTTGATTTTCTATTAATTAATTGTTTCTTCACATACAGAGTGTCACATACACGCGTGTCACAGTATCGTTTTTTTAAGTTTAGGTCAATATGATGCTGAAGCCGAAAAGAAGGAAGAACGAGTGGTTTGACCAAGAGTGTGAAAGGGAGATCGAAGAAAGATAGAAAATAAGATTGCAAATGTTAAGAACAGAAACACCAGAAGATAGAGAAAGGTATTACAAACAAACAAATAAATGTAAGAAGTTATGTAGAGATACGAAGAGAAACAGTTACTTGGAAAAACTGATAGATATCGAAAATGACTACAAAGATAGAGAAATCAAAAGTTCATACCAAGGAACAAAACGAATACGAAGAGGATACCAAACAAAGACAGTAGAATTTAAAAACGTAAAAGGAGAGCTGATAATAGATGAAAATGAACTGGAAAAAATGTGGGAAAGTTATTTTGAGAAACTATTGAATTTGAAAACCCAAAGCAACACACAACAAACTGAGAAGGATCACACACGAAGCCATGAGCCTACTAGGCCTTTAGTGCTTATATATATATACGAGGGTTGCTATTTATATTTCTGGCCTAACAATGAAAAAACAAGTATTTATGATCGAAACTAGTTTTATTGTTTTTCAAAATATTCTCCATTAAGATTGATACACTTTTCCATGCGTTTGAACCAATTTTCGAAGCACTTTTTCCACTCTGTTTGAGCAGTTCCAAAATATGCGTTTTGAAACAAAAAACGGCTTCTTCTGGTGTTGAAAATCGTTGACCACGCAGTTTGTTTTTGATGTACGGGAATAAAAAGAAGTCATTGGGTGCCAAATCAGGGCTGTATGGTGGATGGCCCATCAACTCGACCTTCTGGCTGGTTAAATATTCAATTGTTTGAGCAGCGGTGTGAGAGCTTGCATTGCCATGATGAAGAATGATTCGCCTCTTCTTTGAAGTTTTCCGAATTTCTCCAATGACTTCTGGCAAACAAATGGTTGTGTACCATTCAGAGTTGGCCGTCTTACGTTGCTCTAACGCCACTGTTGCCACATGACCGGTAATGCCAAAGAAACAGGCAACCATTTGCTTCGATGTGCTTCTTCCGCGAACAACTTTTGTTGGATTTGGCTCGTCTTGAAAGACCCACACAGTTGATTGCTGTTTTGTTTCGGGGTCATATGCGTAGATCCATGATGCACCTTTCGCAAATTTCAACATTTCAATGCACCAGTCGACGCGAGCCTTCTTTTGAGCATTGGTCAGGTTATGCGGGATCCAACGGGAACAAATTTTTTTTACGGCCAAATGATCATGTAATATCTTGTTGATGCTAGTCATACTAATGCCCAAAGATGTCTCAATCTCACGGTATGTCACATGACGATCTTGTTTAATCAGTTCACGCACAGCATCGATGTTTTCAGGCACAACGACAGATTTTGGACGGCCTTCACGGATTTCGTCCTGGAGTGAACATCGGCCACGTTTGAATTCATTATACCAGTTTTTTACAGTGCTGTAGGATGGAGCTTCATCGCTATATAATGTATTAAGTTCATTGATGCACTCTTGTCGTGATAATCCACGTCGAAAGTTATGAAAAATAATTGCACGAAAGTGTTCACGGGTCAACTCCATTTTTTACTAGGGAATGCACTTTTCAATTAATTGCAAACAACACTAATCGCACTCAAATGACAAAATGTTGTGGTTGAGGTTATGTTCAACAATGTAAAGTTTACACCGGAAATGTCAGCTGACGCCTGGAATCAGTCAGTGTTGCCAAGGCCAGAAATATAAATAGCAACCCTCGTATATATATATATATATACACACACTGTGTTCGTTTGAACATTTGCTGTAGGGAATTAGTATGGAAAATCTGAAATATGCCAAATAGTTCGTTCTCGAATAAAAGTCGGTGAAATTAATAGTTCCAATCGATAGATAAGATATTCTAACGTACTGTTCAAAAATATTACCCTTAATAACAGTCCCAATTCTTCAGAAATTATAAATTCATTAATTACTTGCAAAACATTAATTTAAAATCCGAAAACTGAAAAATTGATGCGACTGGCCTTCGTGGTTCAATGATTATTAACGGCACGGGCTCTTCGAATGCAAGATCAAACCCCGTTACAAGCAAGACTTTTTTTTAAATTTTATTTGTCATTAATCTTTAATTTAATAACAATTTAAATAATTTGTTATTATTCTTGTATTCTAAACGTAGAAGAAATAATAAATTAGAAATGAAAACATGATGTTTTTTCATACTGCATGCAACAGAAACCAATTTTTACAATATTAGTACAATCTTAAGGGTAATATTTTTGGACAGTACGTTAGAATATCTTACCTGCCGATTGCAACTATTAATCTCACCGACTTTTATTCGAAAACAAACTATTTGGCATATTTCAGATTTCCCATACTAATTCCCTATAGCAAATGTTAAAACCAACACTGTGTATATATGTATATAAATATGATGATCTAGATATTTTCACATATTCGGATTACCCATGAAATCTACTTTTAGTCAATATGGGTTTGCCATATCTACCATGCATTGTTTAGCAATTGTTTATAATAAACCAGACAGTTTAAGCTAAAGAACTTTTTTGTATACGCGTGGCCGTGATAACTTCAGAATGTATCAAGAAAATGTCAACCAAATTTTCATAAGGCAGTTGAAAACACTTGACCAACTTCAAATGTGAACATCTTTTTTTTTAATGGAACACCCGGCATATTTTTATGGCAGGATGCAGTATTAATTTACCTATTAATTGATTTCAGGTTATACATAACTACCGTCGCTACTTTTTGGAATAATTCTCAGTATACGAAAATTAATAACAATACCAAATACCAATACAGTAAATTATGTTTTTATAAGTAGTAACTTTACCTTTCTAATGCATTTTATCCAAAATTGATTACAGTTTGCAAAGTTGTTGGTCACCTAGATAAAAGCAAATACTGAGACACGTCGTAAGAGACGAGACGAAACTGTATCAGTCCTTTCGTTTGTTTCCCAAACATATCCCGTATGCGCGAACTCTTATAGGAATAAAAGGCAAAACACTTAACTTCTTAATAAGTACGCATTCAAGAAAACACCCTACTTTACCGATCCATATTTCAAATGGAAAAACCACTAAGAAAGAATATAAGTAAAAAAAAGGCATCATGTAAGAATGCATAATCTATGTAAAACAACTGATTTGTCAAAAACAAATTACAATTATTTAATTGATTTTTTTGTAAAGTTACACGATAGCTTTAATAAAAAAAATTTCATTCTTGTCTTGTACCTACAGAATATATTATTATTCTAACAAAGAAAAACTTGACATTCTATAAGGACAGCGCAAGTTTTCTAATTATAGTCGAAATAACAGTTGTTAAATTGAAGTGTTTAAGCAATAAAACCTTCGCCTTAAAAGACAAAGAAGCAAAAAGTTTCTTTTGTTTCTATTTTTAAATTTGTCCGCCGTTTGTTCTGCTCATTTATTCAGTCTTCAGAGGATTGTTTCAAAGTTATTACTTTTACATAAGCTTCTTAAGTGAAACAAATTTGTTCTTAGTATAATTTATTGATTACAAGCATTTTATATTTTTGTAACTGATTAAGAAGTTGCAAAAGAATAGATCTTATTTTTTTATGAAAAGTGTGAAAATTACTAAGATTTTTCACACTATTTAGTACTGCGTATTATCGTAATTGCTCTGTATTAGATTTCACAATAACCCTTTAGATATAAAGATCCTTACGTTCTTTACAGATTATAGTTTAGTAGGTCGCTAATTATAGGACAGGAAGGACACCAAAACAGGATTAGAGTTCTTGCCGATAGGACGTGCTATATTATCTCGTATCAAGGCAGTTTAAATTAGAATTTCTTGCCTGTAGCTTTTTATGTTGGTAAACTACATTTGCTAATTTGCAAATAAACTACAGTAAATTTACAGCTAGGGATGCAACCGACACGTCCAACTAAATTTAATTTAGAATACAGAAAACAAATTGGTTCAAAAGGCAGAAACTACATTAGACTCATTTTTTATGTATAAATAATAAACTGTTATTATTATTAACTTTATTATTATGTTTACGAAGAGGTAAAGTCGAAATCTAGAGTTAATTCATTAAATTTTACAGTCTGATAAATCGACTGAAACCATAGGCGAAAAAGCTCTCCCGTGTTCTGTAATATTTTAGAAAGCTGAAGCGCAGCTGAATTCGAATAACGTTAGATTATATGAAAGATCTGGTTTCCTTATATACTTTTTCACTTTCACCAACATGCGGTGTTTGATTAATGCTAGTGAAAAAACGTTTCAGTTTCATTCAGAGTCTTTGCTGATATTATCGGAAGACAAGTTGATTTAGTCATGTTTTAACCTAAATCGTTTAAATAACGTAGTATATTTATATAGTGTATAGTAAATTCAAGTTTTTTAGTTACAGACTTCTGTTTTATTACGAAATAAAAGGAACACATACATATACAGTAATCGAATTTAAATATTTTGTATCTACCTTAAGAATTCTCAGTAGAGGGATATAAAAGCAATGTCATTCTAGACACATTCAATTTTAAAAATCGGATTTATTTTAACAAAACTAGAAAACTGAAATAGGAAATTCAATTCTAGTTTGGATTAGCCTGCTTAAAAAAAAAAGATAAATGTATTTTGGTTATCCTACAAGCAAATCCCTCATAACTTTTTATAAATATACTTGCGACAGAACTGCGAACCAAAATTTTTAAGTAATTAGATATATTAAAATACACGCATTGATAAAATTCACATAGTAAAAATAGGTTAACTAGCCAATACATTTATTAATCAAATATTTGTGTTTTAAAAACTAGAATAATATTTTACCCGTTATTCAATGCAAATTTCATTCCAAAAAGAATCAAAATTCTGTAAATTTATCCATAGAAGTTTTCTTTCAACTACTATTTGTATTTTATCGTTTTAAATGAAATCTTACCTACATTTGCATCCTGATTTTCTAAAGGCAAATTTCCACCTACTCTAAAATAATTGTCTGACCGTCGAAAATAAATTATCTTGAAGACTGTTAGAGTTTCTCCTCTGCGTTCTTCAGCAATTAATATTCCCTCACGCACATAACCATACATCTTTCACAAGGCAGCCTCTAATGTAAGACTCACTATCTCATCTGAATGCGAATACCTTCAGGCTCATTTAAATACCATATTTTTCTGTTCCTTTCTTAAACGAAATTACTTTAAATACTTTTACCGCTGCAAATTTTACTGGGTAGTATTTAATCTAAATCATTTTTCATTTCATTGAAAATTAAAGTTTCGAAAAATAAATAAATAATATAATGAAATTCACTTACAATTAGTCACCTATAAACATAATTGTTACAGGTCAAAGTATTATGAACATCCTAGTGTTATCTTATTATTTAAAGTCAAACTATAGGTTTATTTAACAATTTTGGCGTCCAGTTTCTTGCAGTTAATGGATTTTCTTGGGTTTTAATCTTCTCTTCAGCTTCTTGTTGTTCAAGAAGGAATCTTTGTTTCTCTCTAAATGCAGCTAATCCATCATCGAACTGATTGTAATAATTAAGGACATCACGAACATCTTCCACTTCCGAATTTGCCACAGTCATTAAAAACGCTGTTAGGTCTATTAGCGTAGTATCATCATCGTTACCAGTCCATCGTGATATATGAAACATATTTTCTGGGTGAAATTTAACGGAATCTTGATTCCAATCCACAACTATAACTTTCTTCAAATTTCTATTCAGTTTATCTAAATTCTTAACATGATGGCCATCTACAAAATGAGTTGCATCTCTAACCAGTTTGTACGTAATTAAATTTTTTGGATCAAGCGCTTCGATTATTGGAAAAACAGTCATTCCTTGTTCTGCAGTGTAAACTACAATTTCGTAAGACCCACTTAATGTGTCCAAAAAATGGTCTATTCCTGGACGTTTCTTAAAACGCCAACCAGTTTGATACGTCCAATCTGGATGAACTAAAACATCCGTCAATTCCAAAACTAAAGTATATTTTGGTTGAAAATATGGATACATCAATTCATCAGGTAGAAGTTTCTCTCTGGAAGGTTCTTTTATTAAGCGTTTATAGTAATCCACTTCTCGTAAAGTTCTGTACAAATATTGCATCCACGTGGGCATGCTGGAAAACTCATCTCTCATTATAGTCCCATCACCAGCAACGGGCGGTTTTCCAAATTCTAGTATCAAATACGAACCAAAACAAAAAAACGAAATTCCCATAAATATTAAAGTGTATTTCATTTTTCTCCATGCTGCTTCTCGAGCTAATCGGGCTTCCGTTTCTTCGTTCACTTGGTCTTCATCTTGTAAAGATTCAGGTACAATTAAACTGGTTACAGCGTGTTTTAAGTCTTTTTTAGGTTTTTGCTCAGTACAAAAAGCTCTGGCGTTACAAAAATATGGAAAGGGTACAATCACTAAACGATTTGTTCTATCAATTAATTTTCGAGAATTTAACTTTAATATTTTGTCAAGTACCTTAACTGATGATTTGAAGAAAACGCGTGACATTTTTATACTATCACCTTATTTAGTGAAATCAAATGTATTGCTTTTAAAAGTCTCAAATCACTTTGTTTTAGTGTAAAGATATTTTGACATCTATACTAATAGAAATGTCAAGTGAATTGAAACGTCAATAATCTTACGATTTAATTCTGTAGTTGCTTATTCAGAAGTATCTGTATACCTTAGGAAAGTGAAATGAGTAAACTTGATTCTATGGTTGCTATGGTAAATGCAGGACTAAATCGGTAACGTTTACGTATTGTTTTGTGTTAACGTCATGTATCTGACTTTAAACTGTATCTAAACACCCCTACAGATTAATTGAAGTACATATGTCGCTAAAAAACAACTATAAATACATCCTACCTAATCTCAATTAATGCTACAAACTTTCAAAATAACAACGAAGACGCTGGAAATAAGTCTTTGAAATTTGTCACAAAGAGATACACTTGGGAAAACAATTCACGCAGAAAACGGACGCTTTAGAACAATATTCTAAATGAGATAATTTGCATTTTATGGTATTATTGGAAAACCAGGTTAGAACATAGGTCCTGAAATTCTACTACAATTTTAAATGATACAATATTGTAATGTGTATTTCATTTCTTGAGCGACTTGATAAATGCAAGAAATATCTAGTTATTCATGCCCAAATAACATTAGTTTGAATAAACCGTTTGGTTACATTAAAATTCTAACGAATGCATTAAATAAAAGTTAGTAGTTCGGTTTCTACCCTCCTTTCGCTAACTAACGAAATTTTTTTGAAAACCTAAACAAGAATTGCTTTGTCTGATCTTTACCAAGTGTTCCAAATAAAAACGGCAACAGATTATTAAGTAAATGCTAAAACACTTTGACTAAACTGCATAGTCCTTGAAAAGTCTTGCTCTCTCATTTAATATCGTCCGTCATATTGCCTGATTAAACTAATGCAGGAAAAGTAAAGGAAGTTGTTCAACAGCAGGTCAATGGAACACGATTTCTTTACAGGTAATATTAATTAAATATATAAGCTGTATAAGTTCTGTAACTGGGTAACGATTTCTTCATTTGTGTATAGTTGATATGAAACAACTTCTAGCAGCATATACAGAGTGTAGATGAAATGGCAAAAAAAACTTCAGTACGTTATTCTATGGTAAAAAATAAACAGTAAACCTCTATACCATTTTGCTGCCCTATCCCGAGTCGAAATTTAAGTCCTAGTTAGGCTCTGCTAAGATCTATTCGCTGCAGAGCATAAAAGTACTTACTTAGATCCTAAATGACATAGAAATTATGTTCTATTTAGGATCTGGTAAGTTTTGCTTTTTTCCAGTTTCAGCACTTATTAGTACTTATTTAGGTTCTCGTTAAAAACTCTCGCAGTACCTCATAGAGCTTATTTAGACTCTATTTTAGAACCCATTAAGATCTTACTTAGTACTTAATTTTGTATAGTTAAAATAAATATTTTACATTGATTGGAAGTAGGAAACGGAAAAAAGAAAAAAAAATCGAAACGAAATTTTAATTTTAAATTATTGTAATTTATAATTTAGTTTTGTAATTTTTAAATTATTTCTGCAATCGATTTTTTTTCTTGGTATAAATAAAAAAATTTATAAATGATTATTACTACAATTATTATTATAACTCATGTTTTATTTATCTTTTTAAATTGTACAAGTGCAACAAAGAAACTACTAAAACAGAAAAAAGGTTAGTGTTTTTAAATGATCTATTATGTGTTTAATTTTTTTCCCCTAATTTCTTTTGTTACTTGTACATTTATCAACAAATAGCGCGAAATCTTTTTTGGAGATGATTTTTCCAGCAGCCTAATTTACCCAACCTTAAATTAAAAATTAACCATTAATATATTTGACTGCATAAAAAAAATATTTCAATCAACGTTTCTTAGACGATAGTTTTCCAGTCGTACTTAGATGATGAATCAGTCGAAGTCTGAGGTTGTCTGGCTGTTAAATTAATTACTGCTATATTGGATTTATCCATATAAAATTTGCATTCAGGTGAAATTTCCTTCTGTAAAAAAAATTATTATTTAACGCCCTAGTAGAAATACAATATTGTGATGACATCATTTTTCAATTTTACAATATTTATGATAATACGTGAACCTATAATAAATAATAAAGAAACAAAACCTATAGTTTATCTCATTTCTATAATTCTTGTTAAATTTTTATTGTGTTGATAACAAAACCTTTGAAACACTAGAATTCTTCATTGAGAAATGTTGACAATATTGTTATTTGTTTTTATTTACAATTAGAGGTTAGATTGTCATTCAGAAAAGGTAAATGTTTGCATTTCGTTAAGTCACCTTTTGTTGTTTGTTTATTATTTGGAACAAAAATTTATTTTTGTGTTTATTACTTCAATATTAATTGTAGCCAAACTGATTTGCACATAAAAACCAATTTACTGCATTTTAACCCTATTTCGACATATGACATTCGTTTGACAGAAGATTTTCTAGTGAGAAATGTGTAACTAGGAATAGTGACACTAACATATGCAAATAAGTTTGGGGTATAACAGTGCATGCAACTAAAACTCTAAACATTTGAAATGGATTGGAATTATAGAAATGAGATAAGGTATATGTACCTGAGATATCGATCGCCAAGCCGCCATATTAGTGACCATCTTTTTGTTTTCACGTTAAATTTAACAGATCGTCGGCATGTACTGTCAACACCTTGAGATTTTATAAATGTATGCATATGTATTTACTTACCTCTAACGAGAAGAGTAGTACCACATTGATGACTATAAAAACTTCAAAATAACACGCAATAAAATCAACACAACCACGTGCACGTTGTTCTTTTCTTGTTGCTGCTACGTAAAGCTGCTCGGTCTACGCTTGCGCTAGAGCCGAAGTGTGAAAGTAATGGGTCGAGCGAGAAACGACCTGACACGACAATTAAGATGTATTAAGTTAGAAATTATCAGAAACCAGATTGACTTAATTTGCAAAAATATATTAATAAATAATAATGTACATTGGCGTACCTGTCAATCAACAAGAACTTGAATAAAATAAATAATATCATTTTTATTTCAATAAAAATTTGTTCGTTTCAGTTATTGTTATGCTTAAATAAAATTTGGAGTTATAAGACTTGAAAAATTTACAAAAAAAATCAAGAATTTGATTTTTAAAAAATATTTCTAAGTCTCATAATTCACTTTAAAATTTTATTCTAAGTCCCGCATGTTGCTTAAATTTTTCTAAGTCCTGCATGATGCCGAAATTTTTCTAAATTTTGTAAAAGAAAATAAAAGTTATTTTTTATGCAATGTACTCGAAAAGTACTTGTTAGGTTTTACGAAGAGTATAATAGAGCATAATAGGTCCTTAGAAGAGCCTCGAGAAAAATAAAAATTATTTACGCTTTTTAATGTAAAATTTCGTAGCACCTAATAGTATCTAATGAGAACATGTTAGATTCGCCAGGTTCTGACTAGAGCTTAATGTTGAAAATTGTTAGAGCTTGTAAGATCCTAAACAGCACTTAAGGACATAAAAGTACATATTTAGATTCTAAACAGCACCTATCAGAACTTCTGTAGAACTTAAATTTTGACTCGGGATCTTGAAGAAGTTATTGGAAGTCATAAATTGCTAAGTTGATTCCGCATTCTTAATAACTACAGCAAAATATTAATGTTTAAACAGAGTTTAAACGTAAAAAACAGTAATTACGTACCGTTTATAGTTCTTCTTCACTTCTTAAAATAGTAAATTTCTTGCAAGAAATGCCTTTTGAAAATATTGCAACGTTACACGTTACCAACAATGGTAAGGAAGATAAGAGATTGCAAGCACAACTCGCGTACTCCTCCTTTAAATGTACCGCGTTGCCAACATTAAAAAGTTTTCATTGCTAATATTTTGAAAAATAGGTAGTTAAGGCCAAATTAGTATAGGAAATCTCTTCTTATTTTTGAACACAGAATAACGTACTGTAGCTTTTTTCGACATTCCATTTACACCCTGTACAGTAGTAAAAATATATTAGTAGGCAGTGTGATTCTTCGGCACAGAAACACAAAAGAAAATATATTGAGGTCATTTTGCAAGTCGCTGTGTGCTACGCATTGTATTGACAATCGCCTGCTTGCACATGTATTTGTAGTTTGCTCTTTTGTCTTGCTGTACAGTGTGGTCCAATTTCGATGGGATTAAATGGGTAACTTTCTTATTAGCGCAGATAAATAAAAACGGCTTAAATACTTGTGATCTCTTTTTTCGTGCTTATTCCATTACCATTGCCAGAAATAAGCTGCCGTCTTTTGTTTTTTTCCTAGAGAGAAAAAGTGAAAAATGGCCGATTTCTTCGTTTTGCAGAACAAAATCATTTAAGCATTATTCAGGCCCTTTTTAACGTAGAATTCAATGCCTCCACTCGTTGTTTTTTAGCCCTTTCCATAACTGCGCTGTAACTCAAAGTTGAATTTTTTAAATGGGCCGATTCCTTCAATTTGCTGTAACTCCTTTATTTTCAAAGCTACAACAAAATTATTTTAGCATTGTTGAGGCACTTTTTAACGTAGCATTCAATGCTGTCAGTCGTTTTTTTCTAGTCTTTTTTGTAACTGTGCTGTAACCCAAAGTTGAATTTTTAAATGGACTATTCAAGAAATTAAACTTTAATTTTTCAAGATCTTAATATGCAGGAACATGAAAATTCTCGACGGATTACCTAACTTATCTGTACTCTAGATGAAGAAATCCTCAATGTATATATTAGTATAATAACGTTTACCACAATGCTAGGCACTAAAGGAAATACTGTAATGAGCGAAAGATTCTTAAGTAAACACTGGATAAATACACACGTATTCCAAAAATATTTATATCTTTGTCATTAGTGTATTAAGTTATTTAAGAAAAGTATCAACAAAGAACAAATTTTGTTTTAAAATCTTGAGACAAAATACCTATCGCGAAAATTTACTTTGCTTACATGCCTATATGGAAGTTTGGAAATTGCGCGCCAATAAACCGAAAAGTGAAAATCAAAATAACATCATCATTAGGAAAGCAATAAGTTATCACGAAAATTACTAAGACTTAAGAAATCATCATTACTGAATTTTAAACATCGTTTAAAGATACGTACTATACGGCAAAGTTGCTTGCACTTCAGTTATCAAAGTCAACAGTTTTTTCTTTTTTTTTGTTTGATGCTACAAATTAAAACCATTTTATAAAGAAATGTGGTTAACTGAGCTATAAATGAAAACGGAAAAGCTTTTAAGAGTTGACCTCCTAAAATTCAACACCATCAAGCAAGAACGCCTCAGCGACTCTTTCATGTATGCATTTCAGGGTATTACGTCCATTAAAGTATAAAATTTACATGCTTTAGGTAGAAAGCGTATCAGTGCTAGAGGACGCATAAACTGTAATAACAATCATTTATTTTCACTGCAGTGAATGTAAAACAATCTTTCACTATTGTGTAATATCAAGAGCCTTCAGATATAAACTTGATGTAAAATCTCTTTGTTTTCTAAAATTTCGTATGTTATGTACGTAATACGTGCTCCAATATGGAATTTAGAATAATATTGCATTTACTATATTCTACGAGTCATGTTTTAAGTTCCTCATGCAATATTCGGTTTTCCAGCGTTTGCTTTGATTAACTGACTGTTAATGCATGGAATAATAAGCAGCTTTATTAGGTTTTACTAATCAAACTGTGTAGGTATGTGTTTATTAATTAAATTCTAAGTATTATATTTACATAACCCTTAAAACAAACAAAAAATAATGTAGATGTTCCATATTTACATAGAGGTGCAGTATTAAGAGAGATTATTACGAAAGAGCGAATCTGATTTATAACACGCTGGAATCTGTAGTTTAAAATTTTCTGCAGGTTAAATTATTAAGTTCATTACTACAAGGCCATGCCAGCCTTTTCAAATCAGTTTGGTCTATTAGATTTGTGTTGGACTTTCTAAACAGTTCTGGTCGAGTCAATTGAAATCTTAAGTTGGTTAAGGTTTTTGGGTTAATCTCTTAATCTTTAAGCTAATTAAACTTTGATTTTCTGGACCAATCAGATTTTTTAAATTTCAGCGAAATTGTTGTCGAATTTATACAGGGTGTTTTGAAAAAGGGTGCAAATACTTGACAGGCATTTTGCTCGACAAAAATTAAAACTTTTCTGTCATACAACTTTTTTCCTAAGGTGCACCGTTTCATTCATTCATGAAGTAAAAATAGTGTCCTAAAATTGAACTGTTAGTGCCAGTTTTTCCAAATACGCTTGTAAATTTGTTGAGAATGTCACATATTACTTAACAAAAAAAGTGTCTTACATGCTTGAGAAATAGTTCAAATTTAGGACATTTAATTTTTTGTTTTTTCCACCAAATACTGACAATACTAGATTTTTATATAATTTGTTTCAGCAATCATTTCTGTTCTAATAAGTTTTGTTTTAAACGCCATAGAATATGAAATAGCTTGGTGAATTTCGCTTAACTTGACAAAGAAAAGCAAAATTTGAAATGAATATGTCGTTTCACTTTTACCATATTTTAAACCCTGCAAATATTTGTAATTATATCCAAAGAATGTTGTAATTATAAATATTGTTTGTATTCCGTTTGTAAGCGAACGGAAATTGCGTTGGATGTTTAAGTATAACCCATTATTAATAAGAATTTTAATATCGAAGCTTTTAGCTAATTGAAATTTAATGTAATATTATTCAAACGTACCGAAATGGAAACTGAATACCGCGCTTTAAAATAGACGGGGAAGCAGAATACCACATTCCATGCCATAGCAACGGAAATCTATAATTTATAATAGTAGAACATTTCTATGTATTCTGTTTTATTCTTCTTATTTGATTGGTATTATTATACGTACATAAACCTAGAATTTATTTTATCAAAGGTAATTCTTTACAAAAGACAAATGTATGTAAAAAATTCTTTGAATATAAACCCATTATTTGTTTGAACTTTTGAAGTACTACCTACCTGCACACCTCACCGCATTAAAAAATATCCTTTTAATGTTGATATACTGTATATTACCTTCAGAAGTTCTATTTACTTTGAAAATCAAATAACTCTTTTAACAGTTATATTTTTACCGGTTTTATTTTATCAGTGACGTTGATAAATGGATGTTAGCCAATTTGTCAGATACTCAATGGTCAGTGGAAGTTTTGTTGTTCAAGAATCATCACCAAAATTCTATACAAAGAGATGTTTCACGGATTCTTTAGTATATATTTTTTTTCGTGTGATCCATTTCTTGTTATTATTTCTAGGTATTGTGTCGGCAAGTTTACTCATTTACAGAACAAACATTAATATTAGATACTAAACAAAAGTTAGATAACTTACAACTGTTAAAAATGTTAGAAAAATTACATCCATCTATAACTTGATTATTATACAAATGTAAATATCAGAAAAAATAATTAGTAATCTCATTAGCAAAAGTATTGCTTGTCTTTTTAAAAGTCTATGCAATCTATCCCAGAAACGTTTAAGGAGATCCACGCGAAGTAGTCAGGTTTTTAAAACTTCTTAAAAATTTGTCAACTTAATCTAGATAGTCTAATAATTAATAAAAATATTTAAAAACAGTAGGTTTCCGGGATATTTTATAAAATAATTAGTTTTGAAAATGGTAATTTTTACATGTAGGTAAATGGAGATTCCACCAACCGTGTATTTGATTAAGAATTTAATGCAATTAACGATTTTAAAAAAATTTTATCTTTATTGAATTTGATTGAAAAAATAATAAGCTTTCGGTTAAAACAATAAAAAAAGGAGGTTTCCGGACATATTACGGAGATATTTGATATTTTTTATGAAAAATCATAAGGAACTTCCGGTTTTTGAAGTCTTGTGTTTGACTTGGCAACACCGCTTGCGCAGTAAGCCGGCGCATAAGTAACCGCGGTTTTTTAGACACTATATTATCTGTCATTTTAGTTAGACGGTAAACAAGATTTTTTTCAATTAAAGCAAATTAAAAATACAAAGATACTCACAATTAAAAACTGGCAATTATTTAATCGATAAGTAAGGAATATAATTTAATTAACAAGATTATGGAAATAAAATAATAAATTTATTTATAAAAAATATACATTTGTGCACAACTTAAAAATTAAGTAATAATTAATAATACAAATTTTCACGGATATAATTAAAAATTAGAACAAAATTTTTATTTTTTTTTCGCGCTCACCAAGTCTATCAACAATTGCCTTGATTGTTTTTTCATTTTTTGTAACACGTGGTTTATTATTTATGTTTTCTGCTAGCAACATTTTTACACTATCATAACCGCCGAGTTGAAATGCTTTTTTTAAAGTTGTCAAATTTATTCGACCCAGAGCAATTTTAGATGCAATAACCGACGTTACAGCTCCTTTAAAGTACTTCTTCAACGCTCTATCCGCCAAAATGAAAGGCGTGCTTTTCGCCATAGATATAATTTTATCGTTAGGAACATTAATTTTATCAATTAATGTTGATAAAATTTTAATATCTTGCGCTGCATTATGAAGTCCTTCGGTAAATTCAGGTCCTAAAAAATCTCGAGCTAAATCTTCAACTTTGAATGATTGTTTTTCTTCTTGTCGTTTTGTTAAGAAGTTTTTAAAAATTGTCAAAGTATCAGCAAAACCAACAACCGTTTTTTTAAATTGTTCCATCATTTTGTATTGAAATAAATATCTCAATATTATTGGAAAGTCAAACCTAGAAAACGCGTAATTATTGAATTATAAATTACAAAAAAAAAGATTACTAAAATTTATAACGATATTTGAAGACAAATTATAACAACAATATTTACCTGAAGCCGTTATGTGCTATCAAAATAATAGGACTATTAAACGATTTTAAATATATTAAAAAGTTTTCAAAAACAGTTTTAATAGGAGTAGTCGATAACTTCTCGTTGCCAGAAAACATTTCACCTCTCTCGCGGTGTTGTCAAGCATATACCGGTAATTCAGAGTGCTATATTTTTTATTAGTCAATTAAATGTTAATAATTATTTAATGAGTGAATTTTTCGGAAATTTTGATAAAAATTTTCTCAATTAATTTGAAAATTAATTTTCAAATGCATAATAGAAGAATCCCTAAGTATTATTTTCTAATAGACATTCTTTATACTAGGGGGGTACTTGGATCTCCTTAAAACGGAAATGCATTTTGTAACATCTGATTATGCAACTATCAATACAACACACACGTTGTGTCTACTAGAACTCGGAACAAGCTAAACTTTGTTGCCAACTTCAACAACTGTGGAACTATAATGCAGTTCGAGCCCAGAGCGTTGGGGTTAACCAAAAACAAATCTAATATATTAATCTTAAGGCTCATACGCCCGGGAATCTGTACCTCATGCAACAATGTGCTTACATACACAGATGTTGATGGTAATATTATCATGAAAATCTAATTACATGCCGCTAAATTGCAGTTAGAGGAAGGGAGCAAGTCAAACTTCTCTTTTTTTTAAATTGCATACAAATAATGACGAGAGTGGTATAGAAAAAAGTTTATTAAAGAAATTGTTAGAATGTCAACAGTTTTATTAAATTATTCTATAAATTATTTTAATTAAATATTAAAAATTTCCTCTTTTTTTTTAATTTAATAGATTTATTATAATGTATAATAAAACAAACTATATGTACGTGCAAGATTTTTTATTTATATATGTAGAGTGCGCTTTCGGCTTTTATGCCATTATCGATGCTTCCTTAGTAGGGAGAGTGAAATTTTTTAACAATTATGCATGAAATTTAAAACTTGCAAGTCCAAATAACACATACAATTAAAACCAAGCATAAACAGTACCTTATTATAGGCTAATTATGCACAAACATAGATAATAATTATACAACACAAAATAAAGAATTTTTATGAGACGATAATACATAGATTAAATTGATACGAAGACGTAATGTTGACAACATAAAATTAAAAAGATATAAAATTTAAAATAAGTAAAATGGTACGCAAGAAGCAACAAATATCTGTCTGCAGCATACACTGCAGGGGGTTGAATGGTTTATAAATATTAGCTTTTGCGTTCAAGCAGAGTGGGTTTTTAATCGGTTTATTATTGATTTCAATATCCTTTAAAAAGTTCAAACGCGTGTTGTTCTTAGTAGTGAAAAAGGGTAGTGTTGGAAGGGAGACTGAAATTGTGACGGTTGAATTGTAGTAGATGGTGACCAAATGCTGAGTGTTCCGGACGAGTGGTGTGCTCCTTGAACCGGGTTTTAGGGACCTATAGGTGCGGCTCACATAGGTGGGAGAACGGTCCCCACAAGAAAATTTGTAAATGCCACTTTTCTCCAGTGTATGTAAAGAATATCCTGGGTTGACTAACATTTTGCTTGAAGTATTGGGAATGTGGATTGGTATGCGAATATTGAAATTGTAATTCTTGAGGGTTTTAGAGACATTACATTACATTACATGCTGTATAGCTCCAGGGAGATCTGAGTATGCTGATATTTTTCCCTCTTGGGTCTAGTTTTTTGAATTAGCTGGTTAATAAGAGAAGGTTTATTTCCATTATTACACGTTATTTGTTGTAGGATTCTGACTTTTTTTCTGTTTCAGCGGTCAATAATGGCACATTAAGAAGTCTATGAATGTAAGAGTGCAAGGCAGCAAATTTGTATTATTGAGAATGTTGAGATTCTAAGGGGATGACGTGATCGGTGGTAGTGTGCTTGTTGTAAATCACACTTGTTATGTTGAGATCAAGATTGTATTAGAGGATGTATATCGTTGATTTTAGCCAACACATTGTGTACTGTTAGAGTCACCGTTGATTATGACTAAAAAACGTCAACGTATCTAAACCAATTAGATATCTCGGAATTGGCTGCAGTAAGAATATAAGTACTTTCAAGGTGATTCATGAAAATGTCAGCCAAAAAAAGGCAGAGAACTGCCCATGGCTAGACCATTAAGCTGTTTATAGATCTTGTTGTTAAAAAGGCAAAAATCCTGAAAAAAGCAAAAGTTCAATACGGTGAGTAAGTATCTGGGAAACAAATGATTCATTAACGTTGGAAGGCCTAAAAATATTTCCTACAAGCGGGATAGTTTTAGATTTGGGTACTGAGGTAAACAGTTTACAGACATCAAAAGAAATAATTAAATTATTGTTGTGGATATCGATGTCTTGCAGTTTACTTGATAACACAATACTGTTAGGAATCAAATTGGCAGATTTAGAATTAATGACTTAATCAAGTTGAGTACAAACTTCTCAATAAGGGATACCGGAGTATTGATAAAACTGATAATTGGCCTGACGAGCACATTTTGTTTGTGTATTTCTAGCAAGGCATAAAAGCGTGGCATGAGAATATTGGAAGACATTAGACACCGAAGGGCGTCGTAATTGTCAAAGAGGTCTTTACTTGTTTAAATAAGTGTTTTGGAATTTACTAAAGGAGTTATCATTTAATATGTTAAAGTCGTCGTCGTAGAGGAAGGATTCAACTTTATTAATGTATTCAGCCTGATTCATGATGACCAAATAACTACCCTTAACCGCCTTGGTAATAATCAGCTTATTAGCCGTGATTTTTTTGTTTCAGTTTGTTGAGGGTGGTGTTACAAAACTTATGTAGATGATTGAAAGATTGTTTTGGGTTGGAGTGTAATTGTTTATTACGCTTAAACAACATTATAAAAAATTCGTTCCTGATATCGTTTTTATGGTCAGGTGGCATGGATAGTTGTTCAATTATGGCGTCGAGTTTGATGGCAAATTGGAAGATGTCGTTCTGTGAAGGTGGAAGAGAACATTTAAGATTCAAAACTAAGGAGGCGCAATTTATCATTGTCGACAGTTGTATTTGAAATGTTTTTCACTGTATCAAAGAATATGAAATCTGTGACATATCTGGGATTAGGTATCTTTCTTGTTTGTTAGATCACTAATCTTATCTTCAATTATGTTAGATAGTTTGGTTTAATTATAAACAAGTTTTGCATTTCACTGCATAGGGTAAACGCACCTGAATACGTCCGGCTCCAGCAGTGCACCGACGAATCAATTATTGTTTTATACATAAATTATCGCACTATCAATAACGGAGATTTTTAGCTCTGTGTTATCTACCATCTTTCGTTCTAAGTATTATGTTACATTCATAAAAGTTATATGTTAATTATTAGCATTTATTTACTGCCAGTACGTGATTGTGTTTAATACGACTACCATTGAGTGCGTTTTTAACGAGAAACGGTTGCATTCTATGTAAGATTTGCGCATTTCTGTGAACATCTTCGTAAAAATTCTTCTTTGATAAATTAAAGCAATGGTCCTTCTTAATATTTAATACAAAAAATCCTGGATTTTAATTAAACAAATGTCGAAAATAAGGTAGGCAGAGTACCGGTATTTACAGATTTGTTTAGTCACCCGCTCGCCGCCTGCTACTGTCGTGCATTAGGTATTCCACAATACTGAGATTTTATATTATTGTTACTTGACTTTTTAATTTAATTTTGTTGATTAGTACCTAGATTTGTTAATCTTTCCATCATTTATTTGATGGTTATTATTCTCTCGAAAAAAAATCTAATTTTAAGAAGTTAACATGTCCAAACAATTTAAAGTATCATGTAGAAAGTAGAAATTAAATTAATTTGTTTATTAATTATTACTTATTTTGTATTTGCATAATTTTTTTTAATAAATTCTTTTCGTTTCAATAAATCGTTTATGAGCAAATACAAGTAAGGCATAAAATTGTTAAATTATTTTATGCTTATGGCGAGTAATGAAAATATCGCTAAAAAAGATTTAATTTGCCACACATATGATCCGAATAAAAGCTTTCAAGAACTCGTGTGTAATCATTTAATAAATAATCATTCCTCACGTTTATACGATGTTTATAGCTTTGTTTCTTTAAAGGACGGCTACTAGGACCTTGACGGCGGATTTGTAGTAAAGAGTGGCGGCTTATGGGGACAAAGTGCCGGTTTTGATGAATTATTTTTTTTCTAATATAAAACTAAATGTTTTATGACTTTTGACGGTTGAGTTTGTATACCATTTAAATATGCATAACTATTCAGAAAGTTTTATTGATAAATATTATTTCGTTTTAAATTTAAATAAGTTTGAACTTCAAATATTGTTTATGTGGCTGAGTACTGGTGCTTTTACCCTAATCATAATTTATCACTAAGTATTACTTTATTATTATATGTAATGTACTACTCGTCTTAATATCAACCTTCAGGCATTTACACTACCTGGAAGTTTCTTTGTTGATCAGTTAATAAATCACATATACTCGTTCACCTTAGTCTGAATAAGTAAAAGACTAAAATATTAATTCCGATTATAAACAGAATATTATTAAAACTTTTCTCACATCTCTCTACTGTCTGAAACAATAAACTATTACCAATTTTAAATGCCAATTCCACTTTTATTACCTTAATTAAAAAGATACATCACGATAATGATTTTTAAGAAATTGGTATGCATTATAACACCACATGCGTTTTTATTTTCGTGGTCAACGCCG
>VTPC01004963.1:45879-84172 GCA_011009095.1 Ignelater luminosus
TTGACCAACTGTTTCAGATCACCTTGTATAAAGTCCGGTGGCAAACATTTAGTGAGGTCCAAAAATCGTATAGGATACAGAAAAAATCTAGAAAGGTATATTTCGCAATTGGAAAAAATTATGGCATTGTTGTACAAATATCTTCCAACATGTTCTTTTATCTTCTGAACAATTAACAGAATCAGGTTGTCTAATAAAGGAATTAAGTTAGATAATGGCTTTTTCGTACCAAATAAGAGCTCTATAATCAGTTATAAAATCAGACTATCGTAAATATTAAAACAACCTATGTTGTGAAATATTTTAACTGTATTCTTTGCATTGTATAGTTAATTGTTAATTGTTAATTGTTCTACCAAATAATATCTTTATGCAGTATTTAAGTATCAAACCAAAAACGCGCCTCTTTTATCAGAAACAGCGTCAAACATCCACTCCAAGGTACAGTTAAAGCTATTAATTTATGTTTACGAGAATCAAACAATTTGGAAAATTTTGTTTTTAAGAAAAGTTTTACATTTATTATCAGTAATCCACACAAAGTATTTTTATGAAGTAGTTTTGCTTGGTTTTCGAAACTAAGTTAATTATAGAGAAAGATGTAGAAAATTCAAATATTAAAATTTAAAAAAATATTTATCCTGAACATGTTTGTCAAGGCATAATTACACTTTCGAAATCTCTATTAAGATTGGGGCACTTTACATATTTTGTATCTTTAGCCAACCAGTGGGTATTCAGAATAGATGTAATATTTAAATAAGATTCAAAGAGCCTTGGGTCATGGTCGTTGTTTTCCTCAATTTGTATTAGCTGCTAAATGCACGTTACAAAGGAAGATTTAATGAAATTAACCGCTTATTTTCACTAAAGCTGTTTAATATTACACTAAACCTTCTATAATACCTGTAACTTGTAGTGTATAACTAAATTCAAACTTTGTCTCTAAGGATTTTAGAAACCCGTATGCCAGAATTTAGTTCCGGCTTTCAGGAGATCAGCTGTGGTTGACCCTACCTGATTTAACAAATTATACTAATCTAGTTTGTGATTTTGGATAATTCATTTAAGTCTATATTAGCGGAAATTTCCAATTCACACCAACTTACGTGTAAGTACTTGGTAATAATACAAAACAATATTCAGGTAGAAATTAGTCTTGAAAACTAAAGAGTAAAAATAGAATACTCTGAATCTGTTTGTAAAGACGTCAAATAAGGATACTCGGTAAATATTCTCATTTCTTTTTCAAATCCCAAATTATTGAGAGACTGGATTTTTAGAATTGACCCAAAAAGGTAAACAAACACATTAATCTTTTATTTCATTCCTTTATGAATCAGCAGCTCTGTTATAGATTTTTTTTATGTATTTCGGAAAGGAGAATTCTTTTAATTGTATTTGTTCAGGTAATATAATTAATCAAAAACTTGTTCTAAATACTGAAACAAAATGATGACTTTGCACGTGTATACTAAGGCAGACTTAACAATCTCATTTACCTTTAGCCATCTTTATAAGAGGGTGGGCGTTTGAATTATCGACCGTAATATCGTCTTGGACAGTCGTAATTTATGAAGGACTGTGTTGCACGCAACAGAATTAAGCTAACTGACTTTAACCTTTAATTTACAGAGTTTACGTTGAATTTTTTAAATGAACCTTTTACTACACGTAGTACGTGCGCTTATCTTCATCTTTAAGAAATATGAACTACATTCAAGGTTTACTAAAGTATATCGGAATAACAACACTAATTACTGATTAGAATTCTGATAAATTGTGTTGTAATCGTATTTAACTAACCTTAAGTATGTTTATAAATGTAGATCTCAACAGTTAACTACAAATTACTGTTACTGCCCTTTTACATGAAATATTTATTTTAAAGAAAATTTGATAGTAATTAATTAGTGTAGAACAGCGATATCCAATCATTCATGCATACATAATTATGTTGAGAGATAAAGATATTGTAATGTTCTTTTTATATAAAATGTTTATTTATATTTAATAATATTTATTTTCACTTAATTTATTACAATTTATTTCCAGTATTTATTTACACTAAATTATTTATTTATTTATGTACAGAAAATTATCACGAATTAACATTTATTTCGTTCGTAACTACTAGCTGCTTGACTGTACAATTGGCTTATGCTCGGTCAACGCCGCCTTATATTCGTTTCTGCGTGGTTCATGATGAGCCCAGAAAGTTCGCGTTCCTTCTGGAACATTCGACAGTGGAAGAGCCTCGATAGTTTGAGATTTCTCCGGCACATTCGACCAGCTTGTTCGAGACTGTTCGGGACTTTTTCTAGAATATTCCAGGGGTGGCGCGTTACAATATGTATTTTTACATGTTTTTTTTCATCGACATAAAACATAAAGAGCATTTTTCGAAATCTTTTGGTTAATAAACTTGTAATGGCTTTGGAATAATTTGGTCTTTTAGGAAAACGACAATGAAGATTGTTCAGCTGAAGACAGAATATAGGCATTTTCAGGTGTAGAATTCCACAAATGTAGGTAATGCACGACATTAGAATTGAGCAAGAGATAGGTATGCTGTGATAGTCTTCATTGATTTTACTAAGTCAAGCAGGTTCTGTGCATGGACCAGGACGCCACAAAATTATGCTTGACACAAATGATGTTAGACTCCGTTCTAGGAGCAAGTGGGTGCAACCTTTTCCTGAAACTTGCTAAAGAGTATAATTAAATCCAGGTGGTTGCAGTTTAGTGGAACACTGATATTTCCGACCACGCAACATAGTTTACCTCTAAGACGTTGCCGTACAGGATATAAATTCATAAAGACCATTATCAAGTTTTTCTATTAATGCGCCCAAAGATATTCCCAGATTCATCTGATTGAGAACCAATCATTAGAGGAGTAGGAGTCTTGAAACTTTGAGGCCAAACCAGTCTGGAAGTCAAGTACAGCCGAAATTGAAAATTCCAGCTTTTTCGAGGCCAAAACATGTATTGACTCCGTGGCCAAATTAGGCCAGGAACAAAAAATGTTGAATTCACGGACATTTGTGTTCAATAAGCACACTCATCGTACATTAATTTAATGTACAATCTGTCAACTAAGTGTTTTATTTAGCAAAAATGATGAATAGTATATTGAGAGAGATAAAAACGATTTAGATTTTAAGTTTTATGGATTATGGGGAAGAGAATAACAAGAAAAAATATGAGTTGGAAATATACAGTCACAGCTTTGACAAATTACGAGGGCGGTTCAGTAAGTACCCGTGTTTGACGACAGAAGGCGTTCCTGAGGGAAATTGGTGTTATCATCGTGTGCTGCCATCTATCAAACGACGGTATAACAAATTGCAGACTGATTGATAGGTTAGTTTGGATTTGACAGCCATTTGAGTAAGACGTGTTTCGTGATTTTAGCTAAGATGGAAAAAGAGCAGTATCGTTCGGTAATTCTCTTTCTGTTTTTGGATGGGAAAAAATGCGAGCAAAGTTGGATGCTGTTTATGGGGACACTTCGCCATCTATGACCACAGTTAGATATTGGTTCAACGAATTTAAACGTGGGCGAACATCCGTTTTTGATGAGGAGCGACCAGGACGCCCGGCAGACGTGGTTACCGAGGAAATCATTCAAAAAGTCCACGACATGATTCTCGCTGATCGACGAACGAAAGTGCGTGAAGTAGCAGAGGCCGTAGGTGTGTCGACCGGAACGGCAATTAATATTTTACATGATAAGTTGGCGATGAAAAAATTGTCGGCGCGATGGGTGCCGCGATTGCTAACGGTGGACAACAAGCGGATGCGGCTGTTAACTTCGAAGCAGTGTTTGGAGCAATTTAAGCGAAATCCGAAGGAGTTTTTGCGTCGAGTTGTCACCGTTGATGAAACCTGGATTCATCATTACACACCAGAAACTAAGCAACAATCAAAACAATGGATTTCTCCCGGTGAATCTGCTCCAAAGAAGGCGAAGATGGTTCCATCGGCCGGAAAGGTCATGGCGACGATTTTTTGGGATGCGAACGGCGTCATCCTCATGGATTTTTTAGAAAAAGGAAGAACGATCACTGGACAATACTACAGTGAGTTATTAGACAGCTTCGACAAAAAATTGAAGGAGACACGGCCGCATTTGGCGAAAAAGAAGGTGCTGTTTCACCACGATAACGCACCAGCACATTCATCCGGAGTTGTCGCCGCCAAACTGCATGAATTGCGTTATGAATTGCTGCCGCACCCCCCGTATTCCCCCGATCTGGCTCCCTGCGACTTTTTCTTGTTTCCTAACATGAAGAAATGGCTCGCGGGAAAAAAATTTAGCTCAAACGAGGAAGTCATCGCCGAGATAGAGTCGTATTTTGGAGAGTTCGACAAATCCTATTTTTTGGAGGGGTTAGAAAAATGGCAGGAACGTTGGGAGAAGTGTATATTTCTAAAAGGAGACTATGTTAAACAATAAAAAAAAATTTTTGAAAAAAATTGTGTTTTCATTTCTAACACGGGTACTTATTGAACCGCCCTCGTAAAATTAGGTACATACATGAAAACGAACTGTCAAAGTTGGTGTGTTACTTCACCTTATTCTGTACGGTTGGCTTTTCTAAATAAGTGTGTCAACCGATTTTCAGGTTAATTCGTTGTGACCTGAATATGTGGTAACCTTGAACCTCCCAGCAAACTTTTAACACTAGGCGCAAAAAGAAATTACGTGCACACAAAATATATTTACTCTTGCGTAAAATAAAACATCAAAGGAAAAAAATTAATTAGATATTGACAATGTTTCAAATTTGCGGAAAATATTAATTTATTCACATATTAAACAGAAGAGCGTTCGGGTAAAACTTTATTTCTCAAAGCAAATATTTGTATTACCTTTACAAACAGTTCTGTGAAGCATACTAAATTTATACTGAGCAATTGACTGAAGTTGTAAACTACACAAAAGGGTAATAAAATAACAACAGAGTTTTGTTTTGCTGTCGGATGAATAACAATATTATAAATACACACTTTTATATTAACATCTGGAAAACCATTTGTTCGACTACGTAGTATTCAAGAAAACCCACAGTAAAAGGTAGTTTTAAAAATAATTTAAAAGTAAAGGTCAAATATAAAATGTAGGTTTTTTAAACGCATGTGGTCCTTTAGACAAAGAATATTTACAAAATTAGATTTATTAATAAACAGAAATACTACCAGAAGGACTACTGCGTTATTAATAATTAATTGTTTTGTGTAAGTTTAGAGGAAGAAAACCATTAATATACAGGATTAGAATTGGGGTAACACAATCTGAATGAGCTGAAATAGCCTTCTCAGGAAAGCACATTAAGAAACGGATACGCTAGAATTTTATGCCTTCAATTAATTGCGTTTCAGAGAAAAATAGAAGTTACGTACATTATTTGAATGATCACCACAGGTTGGAAATCCATACTTATTTTCTTACGAAATGGTGCCAATTATATTCTATATTTTTAGTGATTGTTTTCAATAATTTACTTTTATAATATAGCTTTGTAGTCAAACTACAGACTTTTTGTTCAAAATGCTCATTTCTTAGTATACGCCGGAGGACATTTAAGCTCAATATAAACATGGTAAGAAAAATTTTGGAGATGCTGGTTTAGCTGCCTGGATAACGATCAAATAGCATGCAATTAACTTCTACAAACATGCTGTGCGTCCGTCGTATGAAATTTGTACTATGCTATCTAAAAAAATATTCTTTATTTCCATCCTTTTCAATCTATCTATGGGTGCAGGTTTTTCATCTTCCCCTTTCTATTTTTTTCTATTTCGAGCTGCTCTTTTTCATGTAAATCCGATTATATCATCCATCCATCGCATTTGTGATCTTCCACGTATTGTTTTACCTGACCATGTCGCCAGTCTGAAATTCTTGCATTCTATCTGTTAGATGATCGATGAGCATTGTGACCAGCACATTTCCATTGTTTGTTTCCTTCTTATCTTTTAGTGTTATATGTAACATTTTATTAATTTGCCTACGCTTTTCTTAGTTAAAGTTTGGTTCTGCGCTGTAGGTCATGGTTGACAATACACATTTACCAAACACTTTTGCTTCTATTTATTCTTAGGTACTAAGTATGTAACTTAGTTAGTTTACCAAATGCGGCTCATTTTAATTTCACTTTTCTCTTAACCTTTAATTCTTGACTTTCCTTGATGAGCGTTATTCTTTGACCGAGATATACATATATTCTTCTATTTGTTCTAAGATGTTTAAATAAATCTTCTGTCATTGTCTCTAGCAGTTCTGTATAACTTATAGGGCTGTCAAAACCGAAAAAAAGTTTAATAGCTGGGCTTTCTAAAACAGCTGATTTATAGGATAAACCAGGTTATTTAAATAACTGTATTTTAAACAGTTGGTTTTTTCTTGAAATAATCGCTCTTTATGAAAAAACTGGTTTTTATTAAAATTAAAAGAGACCTTCTTGAAATAAAGTTTTTTAAAGACAAAATGCTTTTAAAAAAAAATTTGCTTAATGAAAAATCTTAATTACATTTTTTTAATAAATAGTTTTTAAAGAAAACGTATTTTTCAAAGAGTTAAGTTCTAAAAAACCATCCACTGAAATTGAAAAAAGTAATATAAATAACGAAAGGTAAACTGCCACAATTTCATCCACTTGATATTGTGCTAAGGTCAAGTTCAACTGAAACTGAAAGTTCCTGTATTATCAACTGTTATTGACTTTGTTTATTCCACGATAGTTAGCTCGGGTTATTCTACATGCAGAGCATAGAAACCCTAAAGACTAAGGTTATAAAAGAAAACAAGACAAACTAATAATTATTGACCCTTTCGATGACTAATCTTTACAAATAATTAGACTAGCTGTTTAAACATTTTAAACTGGTTGTAAACTACAGAAAAGTAAAACATAATTTGAATTTTTTATATTTCGATATTTTCCACTGCTAAAAGAATGAAAACATTTAAAGCAAGCAAGGTACGCCGGCTGTAATGAACTGATTTATAGATAAGGTTACGAACTGGAAAGGTTCGCATTTTTAAGTAGATACGTGTTTTCTTAAATCTTCAAAAAAACTTTATTTTAAAATAAAAAGCTTATTTAAAAAAATTCCTTTTGAAAACCCTTTTTATAAATTTTAAAAACCGATTTATCTACGTTTCACTCAAAAGTAATTGGGAGATTCAAACTTGCAGTGGTACGATTGTACACATGGTAAATTCCTCCAACAAATCTGAGTCAACACAGTGTACCTACAAAAATTTTTCGTTTTCCATTAAAATTCAGTTTTTCAAAAAGAACTGGTTTTTACGAAATACTAGATCGATTTTCATAAAAAAATCGGTTTCTCAAAGGCGGTTTCTCTGTATTAGTTTTTTTTTCATTCTGAAAAATCGTGGCCGGTTAAGCCAGTGAATCCGGTCAAACTAGCTTTTTCTGACAGCCTTAATTGATTACAATATATAATATCGTCTGTTTTTTTAAATTGTTTGGATTATGAAATAGGTTAGGGGGATATAAAATCTCCTTGACAAATTCCTCTACCTACCGGGATTGGATCTATTTTTTTTTATGAAATATGTAACGGTTCGTTACTCGTCATAAGACAATTATTTAAACTTCTTAAATTCCCGCCAAGATATTATTATTGCAGGTTGGTACGAGAATGTCAAAAATAATGTGAACTCGTACTCTCGACTTTATTAAATCAACTTTCATAATTAATAATTTGGGTTGCTTATTCATTATATTGAATTAGGAATTCTATATTTTTAAGTTTTTCCTACTTAAATTTATCCTTTATAAAGAAATAGGACCTTGCAGATCTAGGGACTTCCCCTGTAAAGCAACCTTGAATTGCGTTCGTATTTTCGTTTTTTCTAGATATCCATATTTTGTCGTCATTGATGACGTCATGTGCTGTTGACGAAAATAAGTCGGACCAGTCCAAGTTCACTAATATAGGGGATTAATGATCAATATCAAAAATCGAACATAACCTTGCTTCCGCTTGTAATTGCCATGTTACGCCACTGCAATTTTAATCATATACTTGGCGCATTTTTGTTGATGACGTACATGTAGTTCTTAGACCACACGAAGTCTACGTCACCTTCCACCATCCAAAAATTTTGTCTGAACTTAAACAATTCTTCCACTAAAATTATTTATATTTATCAAAGATTTTTATTCAAAAAAACTAAAATGTGATACTTGAATACCAAAATAAATATTTCTAAAGCAAAAAGTATGCTGACATCAGTTATTCTGTATCTTTCGCTGTAGTTATCTTCCAGGAGACTATATGATAGTAGAATTCTAAGTCTTCTCCTGTAAATAATGCAGAATTTTCTTAATATCTTGCATTTCCTTGTGATTTATTGGAACTGGCTCTAAGTAGGCTGGATTCAATAGAAGGTTGGGTTTCAAGAGCTTAAATGTGTAGGAAGTAACTCCGTCGATAAATTTAAATACAGTGAGATAACCAGGCATCTCTTTATCATACACAAATTCTTGATATTTACTGATACTGAAAACTTTATTATTATTATTATTATTATTATTATTATACTTTTAAAAACAAATGGTTTATTCATCCTACAATTGGCAATCATATTTTCGTAATCCTAAGAAATATAGACCCGATCATATTTCCTTACTAACTTTTTCAGTGTGCCACGGAAACGAATGCCCCCGAATAGGAAAATAATAGTAAATTTTTTTAAATCGTTTTGTAGATTGTAGTGCAAACAAAAAACGAACGACCGTGTTGTTTGGATTTTGGAAGGGACATCCGTCTGAACAGATATGTAGTTCTTGACACATGGTGGTAGATATAATCATCCGAAAATGTGCTAATTTCATTCGGAGTTTTTTACCTTGACCTTCCTAATAGATGTAGAAATAACCAGAGTTATCCTTAAGGTTATAAATTTCAAACAGATAAAACCAAAGCTGTCTGTAATAAAAGATTTCTTGAACTGGGATGCTGGGAAGAGGTAAGTTTTGCATATAATCAAATGTAAAACCGGCATCTTTTGGGATCTGTCTCACACATTTTCTGTACTTCTTGCAACTTATTGTAGAACGTTTTTGCTCGCCGTTTGTAAACAATAAGTTCTGCCGCATGTACGCTCTTTGCATTGTTATTTAGAAGTGCAATTTTACACCCAAAGCTTCACAGGTTGAGCAAACATCTACCTACGGCCTACCAAACCTAAGTGCAAAGTTTTCATTGAAATATTTTAAATAATATTCATATTTAACCCTATTTTGTAGCTCAGGGTACTGTTTTATAAATAGCACATGCATTGTTTTGACTGTTAATCTCGCGTCTAAATACGAAATATCTTTGGAACCATAATGTGTGGTTCTTTTCGGAAACGAAGCAATGCGTTTGTTGACTTTTTATATTGTTTCGGTGGGTAGTAGGTGTGGTCTTGTGTTATGCTTCCCTCTTATATCACTTGGAGATTTCCTAATACCAGGGTTGCTTTCAAACTCTGTACTGTGCTCTGTGCTAAAGCATGCAGGCTTATATATGTCTTCTTGCAAACGGGTATGCGCGAATTATTTTGCATTACAAAGTATTTAAAACTATTTTCTTTAGAAACAGTACAGTCGTCTTTACGTTTTCATTTATGTTTGGTAGGTTTCACTTCAATCAAACTTATCAGGAAGGTGTCTTGTTCACGTTTTGGCTGACCAGCATACACTTTAGAAATAATTTGCTGTTTTTCCTTGTTTTTAAGCTTATCCATGCATTTTCTGCTAAACCTGTGTTAAGGTACATGTAAAGAAATGTTTATGTTAACATAAAATATTAAAACTTACTGGCATGACGTTGTAACGGTCTTTTGTCGTTATCATCCCGTTACATGGTAAACCTCACAATATATCATCAACCTTCCTTGTGAGACACCGCGTATATAGAAAAGTTCCTTTAACAACTTATTCCTTTGCTTTGCAACATTATTCCAATTATTAAGATTGTGTATAAATACCCGATTCTTTCATTATTTTGCGATTGAATTAGTTTATTTCTTTCATGGGAAGGGTGATAATTTGCGAACCGGTAAACTCTTCGAATTCTGGGAGGAACGCGGCATGCGGGCCGACAGAAAGAATCGAGTGGTGAGGAGTGCAAGTGATTCCTGCACCTCTTTCTCTCGCTGGGGCGATTTCCACGTTGAAGAAATAGAAAAAAAACCCTTGTATCAAGGGGTAAGTTAACTTCTTTTCTCGCATCCCTTGCGTCTTCGTAACTAATGGTTGTTCCTTGTCTCCAGTTTTTTTTTATTAGATCCACACATCAGATTCCTCTGGTGTTAACGAAACTTAGAGAGATTTTTTCGGTGGAAGCCAAGGGAGTTCTACGGATTCCGTGGTCTCATCGATGATAATTGTAATTTTCAACGACCGTCTGATTGTCGACTTCGGATTGCTACCACTAGCATCTAACTAGTTTAATCATTTCACCGGAAGTCCCAGAAGCCGATAAGTTAGTCGCTTACGAAAACCCGACTTTTTAAGAAATTTTAGGTTCCATCCGGCGTTTATAGTAATTCAGTTCAATTAATTTTTTTGTTAATTAAATCCTTGCTTAAAAATTTAGAGTGACCCCTTCATGTTAATAAGGATCATAAACTTTTATTAAAACCCATTGTTATTTAATTTTTTGTTTACCCAGTAACTTCAAAATTTTGTTAAACAATCTAATTTTCATGATTAGTGTACTATTCGGATTTAAATTGAAGATTTTTTTTAACATTGTTTTCCAGGTGTATTTTACTTTCAGGAAGCAAATTTCGATCGAAAGCTGCTTCCTTCATCACTGTGGTAAGATTTATTTAATAACTTCAATGATTATCCGAATCTTGCTTTAATTGTTTAACTTTTTTACTTAAATTTCATCGTACACCGAAATGATTTCAAATTCGTTTTTTTTAGATAATTTAATTCTTGTAATTTCAGATAAATAAAAATAATTATTTTGCTATATGGGAAATTTTTTATTGGCATTTCTTTGGTGTTTGGATTTTTCTCGTAGCGCTTGAACAGTTTGAGATTATTTGGCTGGTGTACTTTATGATAACATTTGTATAAATTTTATCTTGTTACCTTGGAGTTATTTTGTCAATTTTTACGATTATTTTCTTATTTTTAAATGCTTTAAAATTTGTTTATTTATTTAACAATTTTTGTCATTATTAACTAAAATTCAAAAACTCAATTAATTTTTTTTGAAAGTGAAGATCCTTATATTTAATTGTTTTGATCATAATCTGTTGTTAAAGTGTTATAATAATTTTCTATTGCTAATTGGTTTAGCTTCAGGAGTAAAATTTTAATGCATAGAAACTTTTAATTTTGGTTCTACTGAAATTATCAATTTTAGCTTTATTTCTAAAGTAACAATTTTTTTGTATGAAACTGTTTATTGTGGTTACTCAGAATTCATTTGTAAATACAAATTAAATTTATTTAGAATTTCAACATACGTTAATGGTTAATTACTACCTGATGTTTTATTGTAAGCATAATCTTTGCCGTCCCGCTCCCAAGTCTACCCACTTGAGTTCAGCTGGCCTAGGACCCAGAGATCCTAGAAGTTTCTTTATTTTTTAGTAACGCAAGGTTTACGTTACAACGTTCCAGTAATTTTGTTACTTTTCCAGTTCTCAATATTTTTCACTCTTTTTCTATGTTCTTCAAAACCACTATTATCACTGTTACTATTTTCGCTGTCGACATCTTACTTACTTACTTAATCAATGAAACGCGGTTAAAATAATTACAAATTAATGAAACATCAGAGTTTATATAGTATCTAACCTAACGACACAATTTGAGTAAATGGCAAATAAAAATAATAATACATATCAGATAGGTACAGCTGTTTAGTAAGTAAATGGCTATTTTTGTTTAAAATGCAAGTTTTTTGGACTTGAACTATTCTTCCACTCATCAATTCAATTGTAAGTGTAAGTAGATAGCTAAATATATTATTACAAAAATATAATTAGTTGTAAGCAAAAGAAACTCTTAATGACGTCATTTCAGCTTTGAGTTTAAGGAATAAGTATTATTGGAAGTTGATGTATTGGTATTTTGTTTTTTTTTCATTTTGTGAATTTTAATAAATGTATTAAATTAGCTTCTATTTCTTTGTTTTTGTTTTGTAAATAAATAGCAAATTCGTTCAGGTCTTGAGTTTTCCCCGAATAAAAAGAAATGTTTGTCGTTTTTGTTTAATAAATTAAAATTGTTTTGCGCATTTGGCGTTTATTGCTAACTAGA
Source organism: Ignelater luminosus (assembly GCA_011009095.1). Lineage (NCBI taxonomy): Eukaryota > Metazoa > Arthropoda > Insecta > Coleoptera > Elateridae > Ignelater > Ignelater luminosus. Next base: position 58,191 of record VTPC01004963.1, read on the forward strand.
TATCCCAATTTAATTTAAGGTTCTCTGACACCTACGACCCAATTAAAGCCGGATTGGATTCAGATTAGTATGTTATTTAGTGAGTAACCCTTTCAAGGTAAACTTAATATAAAGCAAAATTGTAGTTACAAACACTTGTCGTCGTCTTATGATAGATACCCTGAATAAGCATCAAATAGTACAAGTGGTCTGTTTTACAGTTTTTCTTAATATTTAATTTATCCAATTCGATATATTCGATGGTTTTAGTGTACTAATTCCTTTCTTTTTTGTAACATTTGTTTTACTATATTGGGAAATGTTTGTGGTTCTTGGTTTTGTTTTGAGACAACTTTTTGGAGGAAGTTTATTGTTGTTGCTAGCGTTACGTTGGTTTCTTTTATATCCATGCTTGAGAAATCTTAAAGCTTGAATGTTACTCTATTTTTGTTGCTTTTAATTTTAATTAATTGATCCTTCTAATTTATTATACTATTTCTTTGGTTTTTGTTAGTAGGTATAGCCAATATCATTTTTTGTCTCTCCATTGGGGTTATTCTATGTCCATTTATTTGAGATTGTCTTGGAAGAAAGTATTCATTGCATAAATGTTTTCTTAGTCTAAAAAGTTATACAGCACCTCTCCTCTCTCATTTCTTATGTCGTACCTAAAGAGTCTTACTTTGTGCTCTTTTGTCTTACAATTTTCCTAATTTGGCATTAAAGGATCCAATGATTATTTTATACTGAGCTGGGGGATCTTGTAGGAGTATGGACATTTCTTCGTAGACTCTAGACTTCTTCGTCAACTTACGACTGGGTGGAGGCGTATATCGTATTTGTATTATTTCAACTGACATTCTGTTGTTTCTTTCTGTTACTACATATGGAACTCTGTTTGATATCAATCTACTTAATATAGCTTTATTCTATCCTCTAAATTTGTTGTAAAAGTGGATCCTATGTTTTTCGTTCCCTTTTCCTCGTAGCTTGAATAATATAGCACGTTCCCTGAATTTAGCCCTGTTGCTTTTTCGTCTTTCCTTCTAATTTTTGGGACGCCCATTATGTCTCATTTTATTTTTTTTCTTCTAGTCTTTCTAGTTCAGTTATATTATCGCTTGTTCTGATGTTGTCTGTGCTTATAAATAATTTTGTTTTCTTGGACCTGTCTTTTAGTTTTTGTGTATCTTTTCTTGTCGAATTTTTGCCTTCTTCCTCAGAATCCATGGGACAGACTGCCGTAGTAGTGCAATATTTCGAATTTGTTATTTTTCTAAAATAAACACAAACTTAATTTTGATACCACCGAACATTTCGTTTAGATAAGATGAATTTCATTATCACTACGCCTAAAAGATATCTAAATTTTCATCTAATTCATATTTGATAGCATTAAAACTTAAAAATTTACTCTTCTACGTATATTTGTCTGAAAGTGACTTTTGAACACTTAATTTGTCTTTGTTTTTAGAAGAGATTCTTTTTTCATTAAAAGGGAGAATAGAATGTTATTTGTATTAAGTATTCATTAAATTGATAGTAATATCAGTAAGGTAACGATAGGCTCTGCATATTATGTATACCAACGAATTGAGGGGACAAATGACCCACAAAAATGCTTAAATATTTAAAACAAAAAACAAAGAAGAAATTCTATTCTGAGAGACCCATGGGAATTCCGCTACTGGTGCTACTGCTCGCTTTCTCTATGTAAGTATAGTTAATACATCATTATTTTGTTTGTCTACCTAATAGGATTGTTCATTTTAACAAAATCCATACTCTCTTGTTTCTTTTATATACTATAACCAAAAGAAAGTGAATCAGTTTTTAGTGTAATACATACTTTCAAAACAATAAAAATGTGGAAAGTTGTGATTGATCTTTTCTAGGCACAACTATTTTTAAACTCATCGTTCAAAAAAAGACATTAAAAACGAAATCAATAAATTCTCTATTATATGTACTTCAATAAATATATTCTAATAAAAGGTAAAATAGCTATATAAAAATAACGCCCCATTTCTTGTACGAGTCTTCTGAATAGCAGCACCATTACAGTTCATCAAATAATAAACACAAGAAGTGCTAACGAGGTGTGAATAATCGTTTAATCGATGAAACAGGTATTATTAACACTAACGCGTTGGGACTTTTATTGCGAAATAATGGAATTGATGTTCCAAAATGTGCTTTTGTGACGTGTTGACCGAGCACATCTCGAGGGTCACAGAATAAAGAAGCTGACAAGCCATTACGTGCAATCATAAGTATACTTCTCGCCGCACCACTTAACATAAATTCAATCAATATCAGCTGGCGCTTCGAAAAGGGTTTGTCGGAACCTTTGAAACTCCCAGAACTGCAAATTTCAGAGATAATGGCATCTCCATTATCTGCACACGACGTTTTTGCATATATTATAAGGAAATTTTTAGACGTGTCTATTAAGCATGTTTGATTTGTGAGCTGATTAAAATTTTAAGGTTAGAGATTTTTAGTTAATGACGGTTATAATTTAGGGTTACGTTGGTCGATGAGGTTTGAAAATAATTAAGACACACTAAAACTTGGTTTAGTACATAAGGCTGGGGAATTGATTAATTAATTAATAGCATGAAATAAACAGGAGTACAGAATATTCTACAGTAACTAGAAAGACAATGGTTGTTGACTAAGGCTTGACATTAAACTGTTTCAAATTAGCTCTCTGATAGCAATTACTTTTTATAGAAATAAACTTGTCTATTATTGCTAATACTAATAATTTACACTAAATACTTAGTATGTTAGTCTCTGTAGAAAACTGCAAAATACGCGCTATAGGTTAATGTATTTAATTGGGCACATAATTAAAAAAAAAACTTATTAATTGGCTTTATGAACCAACGTTCGATATGACGAGGCCATTTAATTTGTGACAGTTTAGAAACTATCCTTCTATTAGTTTCTCTTCACTTCAGGAATTAAATTTTCACACTTCGTAATGCTGACGTGACAGTAGATTTATAATGAGCTGATGATGGTAGTAACTAAGTAGTAAGTTGTAATTCAAGTTTTACTTCTATTTAGAAATTTTAATACCTTAGAAATTTACATTTTTTTCTTATAACTTCTATTGCATAACGGACAAAATCATCTAGTTTTTCAACATAAAACAATGTCAACTTCAGGCTACCAGCTGTTGACGTGTTTCCAAAATAAGATGCCGATAACTTCCTGCGTGACAATAAAGTTCTCCCGTAGGTGTCTCGAAGGTTTGACAACATAGAATTTTGATGCTTTTTATAAAGAAATAACTTTTTTATAAAAACGTAGATTTTACAAAGATACTATTGCGTTACTTACTTATTGCATTAAAAAGCGCATAATAAATCTTTCGCTTTGAAAAGAATCTATTGATGATGATGACAAAACTTCATCTGAATTTAAACATTTAAAACCGCTTTCCGTATCCTTAAAATTGTACAAAAGGTTGTGTGTTGCATTTTATAACTGTTCAAATGGTTTGAGCATTTGCTTAGAGTAAGATTATGGTAAGCAAGTAACAAATTTTATTGCACTTTCTAAATGTATCACAAATAATTGATTTTTCCAACTTAAGACGAATATTATAAGGCAAGTTTTCAAGCATAAACCAGAATAGATTTTCTGTTTAAAAATATTAAAATGTTTGTTAAAAGAAGGAACCATTTACAAGACTGGTGGGAGAACATGTTATCATACTTATTGAATGATGAGCTCTAAGGTGTTTTAAAATCGCACCCTGACATCCAACATAAACATGTCGAGTCAGTTAGTACTGCAAAGCCATCAGAATATGTTAGCCAAATCGGAAAGGATGCATATCTAATGCTTATGTAACTGGATCGGCTTCTTGTATACAAAATGAGACGAATTGATATTTTTTATCAAAAAGTCACATAAGAAAAGGAACAACTTAAAGTAGAGATGACTGGGGAAATAAAAAATGATTCATTTAGTGATTTTTTTACAGGAATACATTATCATATGCGATTTTCTCCCACATTGTTTAATATTCACAATTCCAGAACGCACTAAAGTTAAAAACAGCCATCCATTTCAAAGTCTCTTACTTCCCCAACATCAACAGTCTGAAGTTGCAGGAAAATTCAAAATTGAATTAGCCAAAAATAACAAGAAATAGTGCAGTCTATAAAGTCCCAAACAGAATAAAAAATGGTACCGGTATGGAAAACAGACCAGTTTCAGGAAGACCGCATAAAATGTGTGGAAAAAAATTGAAACTTTGGTTACCTCATAACAAAATTTCCGCTGGGTGTATTGAAAACTAGCGAGCAGCTTTGCCAGGCATTAGTTTAATAAAAGGCACATAAAAACCGAGGCAAAAGAAACGGAGCCTCGAAATAAAAATGAATTAATAGCGTGAATTTTAAAAGCCTAGGATTGCCATTACTGTTCAGTATACAGTTGATTTAATTTCAGGCGCCCCTGGACTTCTAATAAGATGTTTTCAGTTAAACGGACGTTACGTAAGATAATAATACGAATCTTCCTTTGATTTTATTGTTTAATTACTAAAACTTTTTGCTGAAAACTTCTAGAAGAATATAATTAGAAAAAAGTAATGTACTATAAGCCAAATAGCTAACTAACAAGGTCGATATCAGAATCTTCATATTTCAAGAGAATTGCAAGCGTTGTGGATACACTTCAAGTTAGTAACATCAACAACATTGATGCCAAAACAGAGTCAACTATTCGATATTGGCAAAGTTAGAGTTATGCTAGATACATCCACACTCATTTAAGACTATTCTGACTTACAAATTGTCATTACTGTGTTAAGTTGGTTGTGAGATTTTAAATCAATTGCTACAAGTCAGTTATCAAAATATACCAATGATATTTTTTAAAATTTTATAACAGGCTTAACAATAATAACAATTGCAAGTCTGGCTAGGCAGTTGATAATTGTTTACATGTCAGCAAATCAGGAGCTTCTTCATCGACATCACGTCGTCGTGCTAACTGCTCTTGGACACAACCCATATAATTATAAAGGTATTAATTGCACTACAGAGGTGGCACCTGCAGATAGACCAACAAGATCACTAAGTTTAGTGGTGTATAAAAATTAAAGTTTTCTGCCAATCGTCTAAAAAATTTATTGTGATGCCAGTGTTCGTGGACACAAGCAATGATCAAAGCAAATTCACGTTGAGCAAAAAGCAAGAAGAGAAAAGATCTCTGTCCAGATACCCACTATGCAGTTAAAGAAATCATCTAATCGATTAATTCAAAAATAAAACAACAAGCAGAATCAGGTCATCTGAAATTCAAAAACTTATAATATTCAAAGATAAGTTAGTCACAGAAACAAGAATCAGAGGGAATTGGGTATACAAAATTCTCTAATTTTAAAATGGTTTTCAGAATTACACTTCCTAATCGTACTCAAATGCAGTTTTTTATCGGGTATCAAGATTTTGAATTTATTGCTGTAATTTCTCATCTAGTATTATGAGCATTGGAACCTATATTAGTAAGTGGAGAATGAACACAATTTATTCTTCGGAAGAAATGTGCCCATCAAAAGTTCATCTATAGCGAAGTTGTTTTCTGAATTGGAAATATGGGGATTTTCTAATTTTCGAAAAGTATTAGACATCGTAGAAGTTTGGTGTAGTTTCTCTTTCGTGAAATTTGTTTAGAATTCTTAATGGTACTGGGCATAATAAAACGAAATCGGGCTTTCTAGATTTCGCTTACTTGGCTAGCTATTATTTTTCTTTTTCCATCAGTGCTTTTTCTGAATGTATAAGCTTAGTCAGTCTTTCTTTCCGTTGCTTCAACTGTATCAGCTCCGCCAGAGGAGAACACATCTCTTTTATTATTTCTGATCTGTACCTTAGCTCCGTTAATTTTATTGGGTTTTTCTTCCCTTTTGCTAGTTGTGTGGGCTCCATCAGAGCTCAATTCTAATACTCTGGGTCTGCAGGTTCCACCAAGTGTATCTTATCGTTTCTCCTGACTGTACAGAAACCGTCATAATTTTGGTCCGCTCTCCTTCTGTGTTGTTCTCGATTTACAGTATTCACAATCGTTGTAGTTGTTGTAGATAGTTTCCAACTATCAGATCTTGCTGAAAATTGAGGTGTGTTTCTGATTTTCTACAGTAAGAATTGTTGTGTGCTACCTCTTCTTTTCTTCTGAATTTCATCGTTTAATGTTTGACCCAATAATGGTTTGTCGTAGCTTAGGCTAGCTAAGATGCAAAGATCGAACTCACTTCCATAGACTGCCTATGCATTTAATATAGATATGCAATTAACCAGACCTGTACTGTCATCGTTTCAGTAAGTGTACCTGCCACTTAGAGGTTTTTAAACTGCTTTTCCTTAATTATTCTGTCTCAAAAATCAAAAAAGTAAATTGCTTCAGACAATACGCTGTCCAACAAAAATCGGCTCAAAGGATCATCAATTATCAGCAAAAACGGCGTTATTAACATATCTGAGTCATCACATGTCTTAACCCTTGACAACATCGTTAGATTGGTAATCGTTTTTAACTTTATTCTGTTAATTGAAGGCAAATCTTTACTTTTTATCAATAGTTTAAAGAATTCTGAGCAAAACGTTTCAAAAACATTTCTGTTTGTTGTATTACATTTTAGGCGTTACTATTAGACACGTCATTGGATACAAACGTAATAGGCGTTTTCTCGTTTGCAGTGGTTGCTTTTTAGGAAACAGTTTGCTAAAATATTCCTAGTGCGTATTATATCAAGTTGCTTCATTTTCCTCAGATGCATTCATGCATACACTTGAAATATTATGTTTTATTGTAAATATCATTTTGCGTTGGCAGTACTCAAGATTCTACTTTAAAGAAAAATGCTGATTTAAGAATATATAGTAAGTGGTTTTCGTACTATTCATTTAACTTGAAACAAATTGTCTAAGAAGAATGGCAAATAATTTTTAAGTTAATTTCAAAAGCTGTTGTCATTATTATTATTATTTTTATATGATGTTATCTGCAGGCAAACAGTATTTGTTTGCTGATTATAACGTGTACTGTGAGGAGGAGAGGAGCGTATAATTCTAGGACGATGACGTTAACTTCCTTTGCTGCTCTTACTTCACGTTGCAATTTCTCATTAAATGGTCTATTTTATGGATTTTATATTAGATCGTTAAGCAATGTAATGACGCATTTTAAAGAAAAAATCAAGTTATTATACCTAGTTATGTTATTTAAAATAATTTACATTTACATTCAAGCATACTCTATTCTTAGTCTCATAATAAAATTGCAAATTAGAGCACACTATCAACATAACCCGCATTCCCCATTTTTGCAATGTTATTTTTGTAATCACACCATCGATAATGAATATACATTTTAATATTGTATATCACGAACATAATTTGACCTCGTACTGAAGTTTATTGCATCATACAGCTTTTATTAATAAAAAAAGTTCATAAACAAGGCTTCACTTTATGTAAATACTACATTGTAAAATTTTTTAAACTTGTGAAATTGAGAATATACAACAGAACTAGCAAAAACTTAGAAAGCAAACAACACAATGAACTGTAAAAGAAGCCATTTGTAACCATAGTGAAGGTAATCAAGCCAGCACTATTTTTATAGAAACTGCCTCAACTTGATGAAAATTTATTATAGTTATAAAACAGAATCGTTAAATTTAAGACTCAAATATATTGTTTGCAATAACAAAGACTACCTTGGTCTGCTGGGTTTTCTCAAATCTTATATTAGGAAATTCACCTCAGGCTTAAATTATTTTAAAGTTTATACGATGGATTTTATTAACAAAGATTTTCCTTAGTTCGAGCAGTTTAGTATTTAACTTTAATTTAAATAAACTTTTCTTGCTAGCAATTTAACAATTTATTAAAATTTGCGGTTTGAGAAAAATAAATATTAGCTACCGCTAAATTAATTAAATTAGTTTTAAGATGTAGATTACTGTTGGTAAACCTAGTTATAAAAACTTGAACTGTTGGTTCTGGTTGAAATAATACAATATGAGCACATAAACGTTGACTGGTTTAAAATTTATTTCCTAGGTGTTAGTATTTCAGAGATATAAATTTTTCTTTTATTACAAAAGCTCTTTCTTCTGAACCACTCTCTTGTTAATATCAAGATTATTTTTTTTACCGGTGGTGTCAAAATACGAGCCCATTTCTTCAATGGCTCTTTAATGCTGCTATATATCCGGAGTTCACCCTAGCAGGAAATTGTGAAACCATATTTCAACGATGAGAAGATATTCAACCAAATACATGATCCTGTGGCAGACCTCTATGTTTGTAGAGTTTTCGTCGCAGATTGAGTAGTAAAAAGTCTTTAGAATTTGGACTACTTACTCTAAAAAATCCGGTTCGCTGACTACCGCCAATATGCATTAGTGTCTTTGTAAGCTTAAGTATCATCTGCTTTTTGAAGGTACTTTTTTTTGTTTTTGTATCCATACTTTTAAGTAAATGGAGATGCAGTGATGCTAGCCGGATACGGATGGGGCGTGGTAATGTTGCTAAGCAGCGCATGGTGAGGGTAAAATTTCCCAACGCCGTCAGTTTCGTTACTGCTTTCATAGCGAAAGCTCTTTAAGAGCTCTCTGGATACTGCGATACGTTAAACTGATTTTAAGAGACGTACTAATGATAAGTGATCCAAATCGAAAAGAACATTGTGTATGAATTTATACCAGACTACTGTAAGTTGGTTTTATCGCTGTCTTAAATTCCATTTCGTGTAAATAGGTGCTATAAATAAGGGTAACAGGTGGCTCCATTTCACATTTTCTTTTATGTTCGATTAAATGTAGATATTTGACCGAAATTCTGTCTAATATGATGAGACGCATATAAAACATTTATTGTTGTTTTTTGTGTTTCGTAACATATGCGTTGTTTTAATGAGCCTGAAACTTTTATAACTCCATTTATTTTTATATATTTCACATTCTTTTCGTAAACAAATTAAATTAATCGGGCATTTATTAAACCATAGTAAGTGAGACAAAATTATTTTGAAAAATTTAATTTATAAAATGTTTGATAGAAATATCAGAGTTAGAAATAAATCGCTTGAACTATATTTCAAAGGACATTGTGCCAAGAATATAAATCAATACGATTATTATTAGTATTACCTACTGCTTTCTAGATGATGATATGAATTTGATTTCTCTAGAACATTTGTTTTGATTAAGGCTTAATAAGAACAGTTCATTTTTTCCGCTCTCTGATTAGAGTCTACCATAAGTTCGCAACAATAAATCAGTTTCATTAATTTATTGTTTCGATATACCTGCTATAGACACTGATTGATTTTGTAGTTGTAGGTTGTCATATCAATTAATTGCTAGACATTAAATTATAACTATAGTATTTTTAATAACCGTTTTTTTGTATGTTCTCTTTAAATATAAATTTACAATTTGCAAGCTAATTATTAATTTTAACGAGAGCATTACGTAATTGCACAACTAATTTAATTAAATCGAGGTTTTGTGGTAAGATCATAAATGGTGTAATTCATTCTGACTCAGGGGTTGTATAAATTAATTTCTGGTAAATGGGCCAAGTGGGTCAAACATTCTGTTGCATCATTTATTTAGTTAATGTAGCAACTGCCCCGAATCATTTTGAAAACCCTCTTCTCTTATAATTCTTATTAGTAATTTATTCGTTTGGCAACATCTGCAATTTTAATATTTTTATAAAACACATTTACAAAACCGCAGAAATGATTTACTACACTAACACAGTTTTCATCGTGTAGTTTCTTTACTGTTTCCGAGGCATATGTATATATGTATTATGTATCAGATTTTTTATTTTTGTGCGATCTAGTTTTTGTCTGCATCAAATGTAATGTTCCATTTACTTACTAATTGTAATTTCTTCATTCTACAAATGTGTAAGGCAAAAGCAATTGTGCTATTTATGTTCATATTTCTATATCAGTGTCTTACCATGGGCTGAATCTACATCGCTCTTCATAGTTGGACGTTCTGTAATAGAACATATTATAAATGGTAAAAATATTTTCTGATGAGTTTTATTCTTTTAGTTCTTGAATGCAAAAATGATCACAAAGGCACTAGTTAAATCTTTTGTTGAAAGATCCTTATAACTGCGAAGTTTACAACGAATGCAATAACCGGTTAAGGAAATTAACTCCATTAGACTTATAGGTGTTATCAACAGAGTTGCCATTAAATGCTATGTTCTCTTTCCTGTAGTTTTTTTTTTGTATGTCGAACAATGCTGCTTAATGGAAAATGATTTTCACTTTAATTTCCTCAACGTTTGGTACTGGCGAAAAATATTCATCAAAACCAAAAGAAAGTATATTGATAAGCACAGATTTATTTTGAGTGACACCTGAATGCTAACATTTTTGAATATCTTTTTTGCCATAGAGGAAGATTATCAATGTGCCACTCACCATTTGTAACAAACTTATATTTTCTTGATTAGAATCTCTCTAATATCTGGAAATATTTACAATTTGGTAATTTTCAAAGTTGGGAAATATTTGAAAAACACCAGTTTTTGTTTGAATCCCCCTAAAAATAAGCATAACAATTCAGTTACTCCTTCCTTGTATAGCTTTATCATACTGCTGTACATGTTCTGGTATTACTAGGAGAATTGGGGTGTTTTTATTTCTGAATATATGAATAAGTTTTTTAAAGGTTTTCCCAAATTTGTATCACCAAAACTGTTTCATCGTCACATTTCTTCTACCAAAATATAAAACCATAATAGGTGATATAATGGCGTCTAGAGATACTGGTCCAAACGAATTCTATTGAATTTCAGAATTTTCACACCTGAAATATCTTTTGGTTTGCCAAAGTTTTTACGTTTATTTTTACAAAGTTATAAACTGTAACTCGTGGGGTTGTCAAAAAACTTTTTGTTCATTTTACTCAGAACTTTTTTTTGGATCCCAACTATTAGTAACTGCTTTTCGCAACTGATCATACATGTGTCACATCTCATTTTCTAATACTATTTTTATATTTGTTGTGCAAGCTTCAGACCACAACACGTAAGATAATGGTGTGAAGAATTCTTAGATCAACTTTTGTTTTTTGTATATATCCATTTCTCCGGTTTTAAAGCTGTGCAATATAGTTACTTGGGAATTTGAGGTATAAACCCATGTACTCGGAAACTGGCTTCATTTTGGTCTCCACTTTTACAGAAGTAAATTCTTGAATGCTATTGAAGATTGAACTGATTGAGAAACTATCAATTGTAACGCCTTTTTATTTCCTTAAATGGTAATCCTTCACTACTTGATTTAGTTTAAAAGCATTATACCAATTTGCAGCTATAATTCTATTAGACTTTGGTTTTCGCGATCACTCTGGATAGGAAAATTTAAATAACTTATATTTAAGAAAAATCAAAGTTCATTATTTTAATTGTGAAACAACAAAGATTATTCGTATTTATACTAGGCAGGTTGGAAAATTTTGAAAACTGAAGTTCAGGTCTCCATAATGCTATAATGCAATATATGAGGGACGAGAAACCGTAAAATATAGAGTACTACTTCAAAAAACGTAACTATCAGTATGTCACTGTTTCAAAGATTTGATAATTAAAAAAATAAATGTGACAAGCAAAGCTTGATAAAGACAAATAATAAGACAGTCATGAGTCATGATCCAGCCTAATCCTTGTGTCTCTTTGGAACGCAGAATATATTGCGCTTCTCCCTAAAACAAAAATCATACCTAAGGAATACCATATTTTCCACATTTCAACAAGACTTGGCCTAGTGAAGAGATCAATTAGATGATTTTATTTAGTCGCCAAATCTGGTTTGAAAACGGACGCACCAAAGCTAAACTGATTTTAACGCTGTATGGATATACTTAGTGTGAGCAGACATCTAACGTCGCTACGTCGTACTCCTTTTCGAGACATTTCGGCATGGCCTACAGCAATAACCTTTGTTGATGCTGACCAATGCGTCAGCGGCTATTGGAGTAGTAAGCTATGATTTTTTAATTGGTGGACAAATTACGGTTATTCATGGTTCTTCTTAAACTCTAAAACATGCGTTCTGGATGAAACATTTTAACCAACTCTTATCTTTATACTATGTATAATACTCTAGATCTTGGTAGATCCTGGATGATCATAAACTGCCTTCGATTTCAGATGTTTTGCTTCTCTTTTAGAAAATTGCTTGTATCAACAAGTGGTAGCACCGACATTATAAACTTTCGGGCCTATCAGCAGCGAGCATCAATTTTTCCATAAGCGCAAAAACAACACTTTTAAAACCACTTTTTTTGCTGACAGCATTGTTACTATTTATTACAACCATTGTTATTGATATGGAAAAATAATGATCGAGACCCGTAGATATCTATCCGATAGGGCTGTAATCAGAATTTCTTAAGATCTCAAAAACTGAAATGTTTTCGAAGATAAATTTTTCATTATTGTATAATAAAAGACTGTCTAAGACGTGCCTGGAAGAACTGGACGCAAGCGCACATCTCTTTTATTCATTTTACAACAGAAACTTTATTAATACAATCCCAAACTAGCTTGAGACATTTTCTAATAGCCTCGACACAATGCGCATTGCGATGAAATTTTTTCTGTGATTTGTAACTGCAATGGAGCTATTATTTTCACAGATATTTGTCATTGATTGATCTCCCTGTTAGAAATGGAGGTGCAGGGTGGTGCATCCATTGAAAGAAATGATGTGCCTTTGGAAAAATATTATCGTTTATGAATTGATATAATCTTGAACCTATTTCAGCTGAGATTCTTAATTGATATTTGCTTACAACCCTTCTCATTCAATATTGTATATAAAATACATATTACTTAAATCGAATTTCAGTTATCTACTTGTTACAGAAAGTTTACAATTTTATTACATAATTTCCGTTTTAACGTTTTATAAGCAGAGACTGTTAGAACGTCCTTGACAAAAGTTTAAAATATTCAAAAGTGAAAAGTAAATGTAATTAGTATGAAACTGTAATTTTATTAAAAACCATGTAGAATGTGAAGAACGAGGAAAAAGGTTCACGTTAATGTAACTCGATGTTTTCTATATTTAAAACGAAATAAAAGATGGGTCGTTAGTAAATACTTAAACTAATTTTCTTTAAACTCGAAACTGTTGACCATCTCGTATTTTCAGCTAAATATATAACTAGTTTAAAGTGAGACAATGCTAAGTACTTAACTAATTAAATGTTCCATTGTGGATAACAAAATAAATCTTTTAATTTTACTGCTTCGTTACAAAAAGTTCGTTAATTTCCTAGCTGGTGTTTCAAAAAGTTTGAATAAAATTTTCTTTGATCAGTTCATTTCTTTAATAGAAAGTCGTTTAGTTCTTCACATATTAGATTCCGTATCTGTAAATGCAATAAGTAACTTTCTATACCAAATATGGAAAGTAATTACAAAGTACAACAAATTTCCATATTATTATCTGAAGTTCAGGTTAAAATATCGTTCTTAAGTCTTATTATGCTCACGTTAGCAAGTTTACTTAATTGTATAGTTTGGTTTTACAGCTACACATAGTTTCTGTTTTCACTAAATAATGGAATGTTTCAGGACGAGCAAACGTGGAATTAGGGACGAAATTAGTTTAAACAGAACTACCGAAGTTATAATTGCTTGCTGCTGCTATCACAGGGTAAGAATTAATCATAGATTATTTAATAGAATACTTGTTTATAAACATGAACGTAGATAAAATTAGAAAACGTAATAACCTTTCATAACTCATAGCGTCCATTCATCGTCATTATTATACTAAAGTTTCGTGACAAACACGCGTGTGTGTTATCCTAATAAAAAGATCTGATTACATTAATTTAATGATATATTGTGTTTCTCTTTGTCTTCCTTATTTTATCCGTCGACAATGAAAAATTTAATAAAATTTGTTTAGATATTATCTAAAACAAAGGGTGCGCTATAAAGAAGCCTTTCCTGCTGGTTGTAGGCGTCATTTAGTTTTCGACGGCCTGGAGGAAAGCCTTAACACTTTCCCCGCAGGCTTCAAGGGATTAACGTACAATTTAGAATTAAGCTCTTGTTTTGGAGTTAGCAGTTCCTGTTAAGCCTTCTTATTGATTGAAAAATTACAACCTGTTTCAATGGATGTCTATTTTTTTAGAATTAAAATGAGAAACTGCGAATTCTATGGTTAAGACATTTTAGATAGGAACCTTTTAATAGCTATTTCTATTCGTTCTAAAGGGATTTTCTGCGATTACACCAGTGACAAGTATTTTTTTAGTTTTTGTTTATAGGCTTTTTACAGTTTGATTGATTGTGTCTTTTTTTTACATTTAAAAATCGTTTGATGTGGCAGACAGTATGGATGTTGTCCTACAATTTAATGAGAATAAACAACAATAAGGAGACTCGATTGATACTTCACATTATAGTAATATAGAAAAGTATTTTATACAATTATACATTTTAATAATGTTAATGTGGTACGTTTTCATTATGTTACCTGAGACTGTACATTACTAATCCTTTTTGATATTATTTGAAAAATAAAATGCATATCCTAAACTTCTAATCATTATTGGTTCTTATTGATTGCAAGTTTGATATTCAGAATCAGCACAGTTTTTGCATTCTGTTAATTTGACATCATTTTTACAACTAATTATTGGCATCTATTATTTTTTGTTGATTTTTATTTTAGATCTTTATCATTTCCTTTGCTTAACACGTGCGGTTGTTTAGCTTTTTGAGTCTTTTTATAATCTTCTTAAAACTTAGTCTAGAGATTCTTACCTTCCAGAAAATCTTCTTTTGTTTAGATGTTATCTATTCTCCGAGATTTCCAGAATATCAGCTTTTGGGAGTGTCGAATTTAGCATTATTATTGATTCCTTTTCAATATTCAATTTAAAGGGGTTTACCCAGCACATTTTCAGTAGAAAAGATTGGAAATCTTTGTATAAAAGTGATACTTTACTTTTAAAGCTGAAGTACAGTTGTCTAAAGCGTAGACTGTCATTTAGAAGTACTTGGTTAAAAGTATTTCAAAATAGGTATTTTTATTTAAAACAATTTAATTAGTCTACTTGCCATAATAATTTGTTTGGAAACTGAAATACGTTGTCATTGATAGAGTGCATACTGAATGAAGCAACATTTTAAAAGATTTGGTGCAATTGATAAAAGCAATTTCAATGTATCTATCATTTTTTTCTGTATACTTTAAAAAAGTATCATAAGGAAAGCTATTTAGACGTGTTACTGGATGGTACTACGACCATCAGCAGACTAGTCCGGTGTATACAGTTATTGCTTACGGCGTTTCTCAGTTACAAGATATGATAAATTTTCCCAAATTGGATGGATACAGAATAAATTAGAAAAAAGCATGAATTATTATATACTCTGAAATATAAAGAGAACTTTTCAGTGCAAACAGTAAGCCTACAATTGTCAAAGTAATTAAGATGAAGCATTCATTGTGGTAATACGGAATTATCTCGAGAGTAAGGTAGCAACCTCAAGAATTACGTACTAGTACTATTTTCTGCTATAGCTGTCATTAAAGTTGGGAAACTCAAAATGACAAGTCCCATCAACCAGTTACAATTAGAGATGGGTAAATACTCAGAAATTTATCTTTGGGGGAAAATTCCCTGGGGATTTTTCGAGAAACAGATTCCAGAATAAAAATTTGGGAACATTTACAAATCGGAAATTTTTCCCTTACTCATCACTAACTACAACATTACCTAATATGTAATACTTAAAATTTTTCCTTTCTCCCTCTTCCATTTCCCTTTTTTTTTTGTATTTCTTGCTACAATTTATATTTTATCCTTTTCCTGTGATATTTATATACGTTTTATCCAACCTTTCTCGTTGTTTTATCTCACTTTCTTTTTTTCTCCTTTTTCTTTATTTAGTCATCTTTTTCTTTTTCTTTCTTTTATTCTCTTTTCTTTATTCTCTCTTTTTCGCTGTTTTCTTCTTGAGTTCTTTTTTTTGGCTAATTCACATCATCTGACTTTAGCTTTCTTCCCATCTTTATCTCCTTATCCAATTTCTCTTCTGACTTTTCTCTTTGCTTAGTGTTTTTTTTATTCCTTTGTAGTACATTATCGCTTTCCTTCTTGTCAGTGTTTGCCTTACCAACTCGATTTTTTCTGTATTGCATTTTCACGTTAGTCTTTCTTATGCTTCTTTCTTCTTTTTATTTCTATTGCCTCAATTTTATATTTTTCCTCTCCTACTAATGTTTTATCGATTTCTATGCCCTCGTCACTGTATCGGTTGCATCTATTATTTTTCTTTCCATTCCTTTCTCGAGTGTTATCTATCCTGTGCCCTCCAGTAAAATGTTTGCACTAACTTTAATTACTTTTCATTTGTACAGATAGCACTGGACTTAGTCCACTTGCCACAAACTCTTAATAGCAAAATTCATATCGAGAATTTTGTGACTAAACTGCTTAATTCTTGTTTTAGGTTTTGTAAAATAACAGGAATCTAGTAAATTATTATTTTTATTATATTGGCTAGAATTTCATTTATTCATTTATTCATTTATGCTAGTATACAGAGTATTTGCATAAGTCAATAATACAATAAAGTTTAATACAGTGTAGAATAACAAGTCACTAATACTTAAAACAATAAATAAATACAATAAAATACATAATGCAAATTATAAATTTTAAAAAAAGCAAACAGAGTAAATTTTTTTTCTTATATATCACAGATCTCTCTTGATATGATAATAAAGCTGCATTTATTTTACATGTCTATGTTACAGGAATTCAATTCCTGAATTGAGTAAAAGGCTTCACTTATCAGATATCTTTTAATCTTATTTCTAAACGATTTTAATGGCAAATTTACAATGTTCACAGGCAATTTATTGAGAAACAAAGGGCCATAATAATTTTTACTATATCTACTTGAATTAAAACGCAAGTAATCTAAACGAATTTTAAAGTTATCTCTTGTACTATAATTATGAACATTATTTTGTGTATTATAATCGTCTAAATATTTTTTAGTTTGAATTAAGCTATTAAAAATTTAAAGGGATGGAAATGTTAATATGTCTAAACTAATAAAATCTTGTTTTACATCATCGGTATAAGATTTTTTTGTAATGATACGTATAGCTTTTCTTTGCAGGTTGAAGATTCTATTAGCATGAGTAGAATGTAACCAACATACAAGAGCATAAGCCATGTGTGCGTTTATTAAAGCATAATATGCGGTTACAGCTACTTGAGTAGGTACAATATGAGTTAAGTTACGTAGAACAAATAAATTTCTTGAAAGAATTGTGGCTAAATATTCAATATGATTATCCCAACTTAATACTGGATCTAACCATACTCCTAGAAATTTCACAGAATCTTCATTTTGATGATTTACAAGCGTTCGATGTGAAAAGATTAGTTGTTTTGTTTTATTTACATTTAATTTTAAACAATTTTGTATTAGCCAATTTTCGATTTTAGATTGATGAATGTTCATTTCATTAAACAAATTATTCTCATCTTGATGATATCGCAAGAACGTTGTATCATCAGCAAATAAAATTACTTTACCGGATAATATTGTCGTATGTAAATCATTAATATATATAACAAATAAGATAGGACCCAATACGGATCCTTGTAGAACTCCACAAGTTAATAATTCTTCTTCCGAGTAAGTATTATTTAGAAAAACTTTTTGTTTGCGATTTTGTAAATATGATTGAAATAGCTTAATACTAGAGGTATCAAAGTTATACAACTGTAATTTTTGTAACAGAGTATCATGATTGACGCAATCAAAAGCATTCTCTAGGTCACAATACAAAGCCCCTACTCAAGATCCTTTTTCCGTATCTTCAATTACAAAATCTAAAAGACAATGTATAGCTTCGGTTACTGACCTATTTTTACGAAAGCCGAATTGTTGATTATAAAATAGTTTACTAGCTTCAAATTAATCTACGATTTGATCTTTAATTAACGTTTCGAATATTTTAGATATAATAGGAACAAGAAAAATTGGTCTATAGTTATTCATATCATTCCACGAATGCTAAATATGTGATTATAATGTTAGGAAAAATCGTCAATTTTATGCAACAAAAACTACTTTAACAAAATATCTGAATTTTAATGCAATTTGTTTCATCTTCCGATAGGCTTGCTTGTTTCTTATGTGTGGTAAGTTCAAGAAGATTGGAGATAAGATCGTTAAGGCTTATATCACGATTTTTCTGGATAAAGCTGTACTATACAGGTTTTTCCGTGACATACATACAATATTTCATCAATGGTCATTACAAGTTGAAAATAAAGAGGGGCCATTTTGGCTGTCCTTGATATTGAAGGAGTTATGGACATTTTTAGCCGTAGACTGAAAAAACCTCTGACGGATGCTTATGGAACTAAACTTGACTATGAATAGTTCAAAACATTGGGGGGGCAAACTTCTCGATTCCGAACAGACGGTTTTTTCGACTGTGAATGATGGCTCATGTTAACTACTAGGTCGAAGAGAGATCATTATCGTAGTGGGTTAGTGCAATTAAAAATTTTGGTAATAACTTAAAATTTTTGTATCTATCAGTCTACAATTAAAAACACCTATAATTCTTTCAACATCGAGAACAGCCAAAACGGCTACCTTTTATTTTCTCCTTGTAATGATCTAAAATATACATTAGTGAAATATCGAACAATTTAATGATTTTCGTTATTCGTTTTTCTGCTTTCAGCTAAGACCTCTATGACACTATGAAAAATTTGATAAAAATTTAGAAAGATTTTGTCCACCTTGTCTCAGCTGATTTCGATTTCTAAACTTCTACTTTTTAGAATATGTTCTAAAAATTTTTTGCTCAACAAAATTTCTACAAAAATTTTTATGCAAACTCCGTTTGCAACGATCAAGAATTTTTAAAAAGTAATTTCTATGAAATTTATCAGAGAATTTTTCATAATATCAAACAGGTCTGAGAAGCATCCGTTCACTAATCGGCATCGCATTACGTGTCTCACGGGTACGGGTAGCATAAATTGCATTTCTTGAAGGATTGTTGTTCTAAAGATTTGTTTGACCATATCGTACACATCTCATCCATCTGAAGAACCGAGGAGATACCTATCGACACAAGTACATATAAAATTTTTCAATATAAAATATTATTTAAAAAAAAAAATGTTAGTTTCATTTCCGTGAAAACGCACTAAAATACGTTTTAATTCTTTTACCTAATGTTATTTGGAAAGTTTAATTTTTACGAAGTGTAGGAAATTCTAATTTGGGTAGTGTTTTTAATTATATTAACACATAAGGCAGATTAATTAATTAGTAGAATGGAACCCGGTCGTGTTCACGCAACGTTTCTAAATCCAAAGTATATAGAGTTTAATTTGCATATTAGGCGCTTAATTCAGTGGTCGTTTTTAAAGCCAGATAGAAGCAAGTTTAAACAATGAACCCTAAAGTTCGTCAATGTAATTTTCCTGGTTCCCTCTTGATTGTCTTTAGAATTGGGATTCAAATAGTCAATTTGACTTTATTACTAGGGTACACAAATTTTAACATTTTTATGTTCAACTCTTTCAGAATACAAAATTCTACTTTCTTTGGATTAGCAGCTTGGGGAAGTATTTAAAGAAATTGTATATTTACATAATTTGAATTGTAATGTTAAAGCAAGGATTTTTCTGTTGAATACATTTTATAATCGCGTCGATTAATCTGGATTATGTAACGCGATTAGAAACTTAGAAAATTAATTAATTTTGTTACAAACTTAATATTATCGCTCAAAATCAAAACGTTCACTTAATCCTAAAACATCAAACGACGACAAACGAATTGAAGTTGTTTAATCAATCGATATATTCGTGATCAAATTATTTCCCTGGAGCAACCGTCTGTTTGCCCTACGCAAGGCAGGAAAACGCTATACTGTTTTACTTTTTGGATAGTTGCTCTTGGCAGTATTGGGAAAAGTAGATCACTTTCCACCCTCCCTTTGACCTTCTTTTCATCGTACCTTTGGTATGTATCGCATGCTTTTATTATTATACGTATCTCGTTTGTAAATAACCCAAAGCAGTATTAAAATTGTATTGTTTCTTGTACAAAGCAGGATTTTCACTGTTCTGGTGGTAGGTTACATTATTTCAACGTTTCTGTTTGTTTTTGTCTCAACAAGCACAATCAAATTTGAATATAGTTAGATACATAGATGCAATTATTTATTGAGATAGAAAGTATTTAGCGAACCTTAAGATACTTATTTAATAATCTAATGCAAAAGTTAGGAAAAGTATGTATTAAAGTGCTACTAAATTCGCAAACTTAGGTATAATGTTACTACGCACTCAGAGCAGCATCGCCATTATAATTATGTGTTAGGGATAATGGGCAGAATACCTTCCTGTTCTGTACATTACTAGTTACATAATATAGTGATAATATAATTGCTATTGTTTTAGAGCATTGCTTTCATGCTGCGAAATTGTAATCAAGCATTGTAATTTCAATTTCTAGCTTATGCAGCTGCAACTTATAAAATTTATTTTTGAGCAATATTCAAATTACATTTTTCTATCGGTTTGTAAACTAATATAGAGTAAAATATACCGTGATATTTTTATTTCAAAATCGTCTTTCAAATGATTCTCTAAGAGACTGTTAACGAAAGTAAAATTTGGTTCCGCCTTTTTTCATGTCATAGTATGCAGAAAATTGAATTTCTAAAATAAAGTAGTATTATTACTTGACCATTGTATCCTCTGTAATGATATTTTCAATTTAATGAAATCAAGATATCTTGAGGAATTTAGTTTTACAACTAGGTTAATTGCCTAATTCAAAAGCTGCATTGCCTGTAGAATACTGAAAAGCAAATTTGAAATGACATGACATTTAATAGAAATTTCAGTTTTAATTTTTTTTTGTTCATAAAACGTACAGTTTTCAAGTGAAATGAAAAACACGCTAATGTCATTGAAAAGAAATACAAATCTTCATATTAGATACATGTATACCTTCGTCTTGTCTTTTTCTTTTATTTTCTAAGACTGCAATAAAACGTACACTCGCAATCATTAAAAATGAAACACGCATAACCTAAGCACGTTAATAGTGTAGTTAGATTACATTCTAAAAGTGTTTCGTTGTAATATTCGTTTCATTTTCAACCACCGCGACTGTACATATTGTAGAAAGCATTGGCACTTTTACATCTTAAATATGTGTGATTTACTGCTTCATACATAACATTATTTGGTATTAGAAAACCATCATAAAAGTACATAAAAATTATTCTAGGTTAAACGTTGAACTCATAAGGCAATTTACATACCATCAATCAATTTTGACGAGTTCAAGTATTTGTCATAGAAGTGTGCTTGAGTACAGACTAATCTAATTGAAATGGTTCTACGAATACCCTTTTTTATTTTCACGAGGATAATAGCTACTTAACCGGGAAAACCCAATTTAATTTAATTGAAATCCAAATTTCTCTATGGTTTATTTTCAAATCATGAAAGACGATTGGCAGATTAATTGAAATAATTCTACTGACACTTAAAGGAAATTATTTGAAACCAGAAACGCAAAAAAGGTGCATCAGTAATATTAGTTTTCAATCAATTTAAAAAAATCAATTATAATAAAACCCAATAATTACAAGACAGAAAACTCTTTAGAAAGAAAGAGAATTTGTTTGCTTACACCGGTGGTAACAAATTCTTGATGAATAGTGTCTGTGCAATTCTAGACCTACTAGTCCACTTTTAGTTATTAACAGCCAGTTAAACGCTGTTTCAACTACTGGTACCAACGCACTATGGGATCAAAATTGATCTCAGTGGCCAAAAATGAATTTTTGCATAACTTGCTTAAAGTAAACTAAAGACTGCTTTCTCTAGATAATGGACCAGATATTAATGTATCAGCAACATTACAGCTGTGATTAATCGTTATTATGAGTTATAAGTAGTGCAAGTTGCAGTATGGGTAGATAATGTCAGCTGTATTCAAAGGTGGGAAAACTCCATTATGTATGAATCACAGCTGTGCTCTTTGGATAAGAGGACTTTATTTAAAAGTTCTAATTGAATATCTGAAAAGTTGTAGTAATCACTAATCAGCACTGATGTTCAACTTGTTTAACAAAATGACTGAACCTACTTATTAACCGACCCCTAATATGGTGTTCTCAATCAATTGTACGATAAAGATTTTTCGTTCACACCTAAGTTATATATTATGGAATTTTACAGCACAATCCGTAGAACATTCAGCTTCATCCACAACAGTATATTTTCCTAGAATTAATTAACAAGCCATAATCCATGCAGAATAAACAGGTTGTGTAAGACTTTTAACTTGCTGGATATGGAAACGGAATAGTAACTGTTTATGTAGGATTCGTCGGACAGTTGAAAAACTAATACCTTCAGTTGTTAATATTCTTCTTACTAGTTTCTGGATTTTTTTCTATTCTCATCAATACAAATTTAGTTAGGTACGATTTGCTACCTTTGGTGTAAAAGATCTGGATTTACGCAGACTTGAGTCTTTTTTTGATGAATAATTTAGAGGACGAACTGGATGTTTCCAGATTAAACAACGGTAAACAGGTTTGTTCAATTCCCCGAATTCGTTGTTAAGCTGTAATTAAGCTAATGATTTGTGTAGAATAGAAGTAGTTTATAGATGTTATATTTTATTTGAAGGTTAAAATAAAAGTTTTTTATATTCTATCCGGTATATTTTAATTTAAATTTTAGGCAAGAAACAAAGTGAGAAAATTGACAAATTTTGCCCTCTAACTGCGCCAGTTCACCAAAACTGAGGATGATTATGTTTCATATATTAGGGCACCTCCTCCGACAACAATACAAAGTATCGAAACTTTTGTGAACTTTTCTAGGAAAACCTTAATTTGACTGTACTATTAGGAGATATATTGCAGAACATTTGGAAACATATAGACACACTTTTGAAATTGCTTCTTAGCATGATAACTTCCAATAATGTATTGGCTAATCAACAGCACACCCTAAAAATACTCAAAGTCATTTATGATCAAGAAATAAATTATCCCAATTAAGTTTTAACTAATTACTTTAAGTAATTTCATTATTTATGCTAATGTTGTTCTTAAAATTTTGCATATAAGGATTACTTATTATATTTTTGGTGATCCATCTATATCTGTTTATTTAGCATGTAACAAACTTTTTCAGGAATTTCTATTTAGATAGACATAAACAGCAGCTAATTAACTTACTTTTTCTATTAAATTTACTGCATGAACTACAACGTGACGGATAATAATATATTTGCTATCCGTTATGTAGATATACGTATGCAAATGGTTTATTTAACTTGTAATGCTTCCAAATACCATAAATTAATGTTAGATTATACATTATCCGCTCAGCAAAACTAATCAATAACATAAGCTTTATAAAATGAATCAAAACTCACGAATTTTCAATATTTACGTATTAATAATTTTAAATGTACAAACTATGTACTTAGATATAAATTAGTGATACAAATTCACAATTCTTTTGAGGATATCTATGACTAAAATTATATACACAAATTATTCATTGAGCGTAAACAAAAATTCTCCTACACCTATTATGTTAGAATTAGTTGAATTATTTTCAGACCATCCATTTATCAACCCTTCCCTTTTGACTATTTTACACCATTTCATGTCACTGAGTATAATATTAATAATAAACGACAAAATCTATATAATGGTAAAGTCCTAACACTAAAGCTTTTGTGTGGAATTATATATAGATTCGAGATAAATTTTTATCTGATTCTGTTTCGTCCATTACGTTCTTTAGTTATTCAACACGTTTTCATTGTTAAAGCTGAACTCGAAACCAACTTCTGGGCCACTCACGTGCTATAGCCAATATCTAATAGATAAGGTCTTCAACAAAGTAGGTATCACGTAAAAGATTTGTCGCAGCTTTAGGAGTATTTTGGGACTCACGTTTTGGTAGTTTATGGGATATTATTTTTTTTTGTTATCTGTTGTAATGAAATATCATCCTCAAATTTCCTGCAATTTTCAATAAAAGGTATACATCTCAAAAGTGTTACAGAATTATAGCTTTATTTTATAGATGTGTTTATATGGGGAAGGTGTGTTCAGAACGCTAAAGATATTGATCCTGTCTACGAAGAAACGGGATAATTTAACAAGTCTTTATCAAAGCTTCGCCTAAAACATTAACCGCAATAGAACGCTCAAATGCACAGGGAGTTGACTTTTAAAGAAGAATTAAAATGAGAATTCAATATCTAACAACTCGATTAAATATTTTGCAAGATGGAAAGCCAGATTTTTGATTAATTTCCCACTTTTAAAATTTGCATATTTTTACTTTTAAAATTAATTCCTTAATAACAATCTTACAGCTGTTTGATTCTGTGACAACTTTTCTTGTTTCATTTCTGTAAGTTTTTACTCCTCAAGATATTTGCATAAAACGTCATAAGACGTTTTCTTGTTTGTTGATTAAAATTCTGATTGACCCTTCAGGCCATTAGAACTGTTGGCGAGTTAGTACAGCATCAAAAATTCCAGCTTTCAATTTGTGTGCATATACTTACTTGTATACAGGGTGTTTTGAAAATGAGTCCAAATACTTGATACAGCAATTGATACAGACTAGGCTTGCTTTTTAGCGTATGTACTTAATACAGAGTGGTGTAATTGAATTGCTTGGCCAAACTTTGAGCTGACCCAAATAATGATAATTAGTTTTGATAAAGGTGTACTTGAAAATGTCTCCTTAAACAGCTACAGAGTTTTTAAAAATCAGGATAAGCCAATAATAAAATTTTCAAATACTTTATTAAACGTGGCTATGCTGAAACTAAATGTTAATTGCCTGCTTTTCTTACGGTTCGTGCATAACGATGCTTTGGTCTATTTTAGTATCGTTGCTAAAGAATTTTTAAAGAATAACTATCCAAATCATTGAATTAGTAGATCTGGATTAATAGCTTGGGCTAGCAAGCTCTTCTAATTGCAATCCATTAGAATTTTTTAATGGATTCATCTAAGTATTGTTTATTCTACGCCAATTCCTACAGTAGGAATTCTTCGCTATTATGTAAACCCTGATTCTCAAGTCATTTTCAATACAGTCGGATTTCTACAGCGTGTCCATTAGTAACTGGTACGAGGCTGTGGGGTTTGTGTCGCTGCTCGAAGAAGCCATTTCAAATATCTACAGCTGTACACATAGAATGTTGGATAACTCGCTGAAATAACCTGCGGGTCTCTGTGTCAATAAGAATCTTTCCACCTTTTTTAACAGTGTTTTCTATTTGAATGTTAAAATCGCAGTAACGTTTTATCAACACTTTTTTCATTGTTTGGTCGGTACAACTTGTTTGTGAAGTTTTGCAAAACAACTTAGTGGTACTCTATATATTGTAGTAAAATGTTCTGGCTTTTACACCTTTGTAAAAAAATGTTACTTCACTAAAAAGTAAGATTAAATAAATAAATTACTGTTACTTTCGTGTAAAACACAATTTCTTGAGTTCTCAACTCAAATCTAAAGCATCGCACCGCTCTGGTAGGAAGCAATCAACTGTGACGCTCGTGTCGGTTGGTATTAATGAGACGCTGTTTTTTATTGGTATTTTCTGCGATACTACACAGACTTTTTCTGTGACAGAAAAAGTAATAAGCCGTCCTTTGATATCTTGATAAACTCTGGACAGTAACATCCTTACACAAAGAAACTAGCCAGAACATACAAAATAACAAAAACGATCCTTTTCATAACAACTTACTCAAGCGTATCCATACTCCAATCTTGATAAGTTAAAATAAAGCAAAACAACAATAGGGTTTTCAAGATGTAGATTTTCTAGGACTTCGCTCGATTACCG